>CM062814.1:207129605-207433002 GCA_031772625.1 Pinus tabuliformis | reverse complement strand
AATCGATCGCCTCAATCTGTGAAAAGCCTCAGGCAACAAATATTGCCTTGTACTTCTCCACACTCCCGTCAGCTGCCTGCTTAACTTTGTAGATCCATCTCGAACCACAACTGATTTCCCTTCCGTCTAGGAACAATCTCCCATGCACTGTTTCTGAAATAGAATCATACTCTTCGACCATGGCATCTACCCATGCGGGATCCTCCACAGCTTCCTCGAAAGAGGATGGCTCAGTCACAACACACTTGCTAATAAGAGCCATGTATCCAGTGTACCGATCAGGTGACTGTCTCTACCTGCGTTGGGCTGTATGTGGTCCTACAAACTTTCTCTGCATCTTGAGCCAGTCGCTCAGCTTCTGTCAAGCGCTTTCGCCCTCTGATGGTTGGCGCGCTGCATGAGTGGTCTCTTCCACTCCATGAACCTCGTCCTATGTGCTGATGATCGAATGTCCTGAAGCTCATCCTTAGGAACTAATAGCTCCTCATCTACATGCAAGTGTAGCTCCCTCTCAAGAAAACACTTCATGGCTTTCTCCTCCTGAAATTTTATATCCCGTCGCACAACAGTTTTACCACTGTCTGGCAAATACACACGATAGTTGTGCGGTGTATCAGTCTACCCCACAAATATCCCAACCTCTGTGGTCAGCTCCAACTTCTTCCTGGCATCCTTCGTCACATGCATGTAAACGTTAGCACCAAAAATCCTCAAATGAGAAAGATCAGGTTTCTTACCAGAATAAGTCTCCTCAGGTGTACTCATGCCAAGTATCCTATGAGGACAACGATTCTGCACATAAACTGTTGTATTGCATGCTTCGCCCACAAGTGAAGGGGTAGGCCCTGATCATGCAACATTGCCTGTGCAACACCTACAATCGTTCTGTTCTTCCGCTCAGCTACCCTGTTCTGTTGTGGGTTATGGGGAGCTATGAGCTCTCTACGAATCCCTTCTGTCTTGCAGAAATCCTTGAACTCGTCCGAGATGTATTCACCACCATTATCGCTCCTAAGAGCCTTCACCTTCTTCCCCGACTCCTTCTCGACCAGTGCTTTGAATTCACAGAACTTTGAATGTGTCTCGCTCTTCTTCTGCATGAAGAAGATCCAGCACTTACGAGAGAAATCATCAACAAAAATCACATAATACCTGTGTTTTGTTGTCGAAGCAACTGAGAAAGGTCCACACACGTCTGTGTGAATTCTCTCAAGGATCGTCGTGGCGCGACTATCCTTCTCGTTAAAGGTGGCTTTCACAAACTTCCCCAAAGTACACCCCTTGCACTGATCTGACTGCGCAAGTGTGCCTTTAGGAAGCCCTGTAGTGATCTGCTGCAGTATCTTCAAGGCTCCATGGTGAAGGTGACCCAATCTCCTGTGCCACAACTCGCCATCATCCCGGCTCACCAATCCTTCTGCCTTGCCTGCCATTGTTGCGCATCCATCTACATGCAACTGATAAAGGTTCCTCACTCGAACCCCTATCTTCCGGGTCTCACCAGTTGTCTTGCTGCGCAGGAAGGCCTTTCCCTCGCTGAAAACAACATCATACCCCTTGTCTTCTAACATCGCCACTGAGATGAGATTCTTCTTCAATCCTGGAACATGCATGACTTCCTTCAATACAAAGGGTTTACCAGACTCCCCTTCAAAGGAAATGGTACCGATACCGGTCGCACTGTATCTACCATCATCGCCCATCTCGATGTGCACTCCAAGATCTTTGTCCTCCAAATCAGAGAACAAATCTCTATCTCCCGTCATGTGAAAAGACGCACCACTGTCCAAGAACCACACTGATACCATCACACTTGAAACCAAGCATGTGATCAATGAAAAATCAATCTCAAACTGAGAAGCTAAGGCCTCTCCCCCTGCAGATCCAACAGCTTGCTTGTTCTTCTTCTTCTGCGGACAATTTGTGGCATAGTTTCCGTGCTGGTGACAGTGAAAACACTTCACCTTGGACATGTCCTGCTTCTTGCCTTTCACACCGGAATGAGAAGCTTTCTTGTTCTTCCCCTTCTTTGCTTTGGCAGCCAAGGCAAAATTCTCTTCATCAGATACCTTTGATGAAGATCCATTCTCAACTTTATTGTTACTCAGTTTATCCTTGAGCGCCAGGTCGCTCTTGCTTTGGAATAACATTCACAATCCGTTGAGAGACATTTCAACAACACTGCTGCAAATTTGAATTCCACCAGCAACCAACTCAACTGCTTCCGATCTAGAATTCGTGAGAACACAATATTTCTCGTACAGAGATCGACTGTATGGGCATTCACCGGATATCTCACCTTCCAAAAGAAGGATGAATCCAGAGGCTACCTGGCCCAATTACAGACTCTACCTGAAGAAATAGAAAGTAAACACTTACTGAATATTAGATCTGATGATCAACAGCTCTGATACCATGTAGAAATTTTGAATAATTTAACACATATTCAATGGAGATTATCCTGATCATGTACTATTGCGGAAAACATACACAATACATCAGCTCCTCTACGTTGATCATCAATATAGCAGCATCAATAACAATAAAACATCAAGAGCATTCACACGTTAACACAGTATGTATCCCAGGGAAAGCATCTCGCTAAAAACCCCAACTATCTGTATATTAATGATTGAGTCATGTAACATTACACAGCATAATACCTTTCACAAGTATCTCCACCTCTGTTACACACAATACAACTCAGATCTGATCTCCAAATCTCTTCCACTGCTTGCCTGCCTCCACTGCTCAATACCTGCTCAAGAACGGATGAGAATGGCTTACCAAACTCGTTTTTCACCTGCAAAATAGTCACTCACTCTTTGTTGGACGTGAGCACAAGCTATAATGTGGGAAAATATGTGGGCAAACTCATTGGCATACTCAATCCCTTGATTGTGCAAAATCTGGTGAACAACTATAGTCACAACTGATAGCAATCTGATTCTCTACCACCTGCCCCTGTTGAACTGAACATGCACTGACATGCAACTGAGTTAACTGATGTATTCATTAGTTATATTATGAGTTAATAACTTGTGAATTAATTAATAACTAATTCACCCAACTCATCTCTAGTCTATTTGCCAGTTAGACTAAATACAACCAGTTTAACAAAGCTAAACTGAACACAACTCCATCAACTCCACAATCAACTCCACCAAACTCAACTGATTGAGTTCTAACTGAAGTCATGCATGCAACAACTCAACTGACTCATAAGAAAAGCGTATTTCCTTCTGACAGCTGCATGTGCCACCTATGTAGCTCAAATTGAAGTGCTCCAAGAGAATAAGATTAAGTTTATAGTCCAAATATTATTGTGAGATAATAATATTTGACTTTTCTAGTTTTGACAGCCAGTCTAAAAATAGACTTTGATCACTCACACTGTGATCACTCACACTTTCATCAAAAATAGAAGTCCATCTATTTTTTCCCAACTTGATCAATCATCCATAAACAACAACCTGCAATCCATAGACATGATCCATATGTCTAATAATAGATTTGCGCCAAAAATAGCTTGCAGGCCCACTTAGTGAAGGCGACTCTTTTCACTAAGCTCCATCATCTTGTTGCAATCTCAACATTCTATAGTCAGGCTCACTACTGTCAATGCTCGAACCAGTGCAGTTCTCACATCGAACTTGTACAGTCCTCTTGTCCGGATTCCTGTAGCAATTGTCTTCATACCAACTAGTAGATCCTTAATGTAACAATTAGATTTAAAGAATTAAACTTTCAAATCTTGATCTGTAATCATTGATACAAAAATCAAGTTCTTTGTTATTCCAGGCACATACATTACATTATAAGTTTGTTTAATATTACCATCAGGTAGAATGACAGAAACTTTCCCACATCCTTTGATTTGATGGCTTTTGTGTTTTGTCATCTCCTAGGTAAATATATGATCCTTCGTTGATCTCTTTAAAAGCCTCGAGCCAGTGCTTGTTCCGTGTCATGTGTGTTGACGCTCCTGAATCTACATACCAAATGTCTGCATCAACATTTTCATTACGATCTGCCATGAACAATCTCAAATTCTGCACCTGATACTGTTCATGAGAAGACCTACATGTCCCTTTGACTTCTGCGGTTCTTCATGATACTTCTTTTTCCTGCATTCCCTAGCAATATGACCCAATTTTCTACAATAAAAACATTTGGTTTCAGAGTAGTTTTATTCGGATGCATACCTTGAGTCAGATTTGGCCATTTATGTGAACTTGCTCCGTTTCGCTGTTGTGGACCTCCTTTCCCTTTGTAGAAGTTCTTCCTCGCCACAAATGCAAGATCAGCACTCTGGGGCTTCAGCTTCGATCTCATCTCTTCTTCCTGCATCAGTATACCTGTCAGCTCTTCAAAATGCTGGACCTTTTCTCTGGCATTGATCCCAGTGATGAACATCTGATAATCATCAATGACACCATTCATTGTAATGGTCACAAATATCGTCCATTGTATGACCAATCTCTGATTATTTGGTTTTCAGATCCTTTATCCTTGTGACAAATGAAGCAATCGTTTCATTCTCCTCCATTTTCATGGACATAATCTTAATCTTGAGGAAAAAAGACCGATTTGAATTTCTGATCTCGTACAATTCCTTCAGAGTTCCCTAAATCTCATTTGCTGACTTACCTTCTCTAATATGTGGAATAATACAGTCTTTCACTGACATCTTTAACATTTTCCTTGCTCTACTTTCTCTTTTCTCCCAATCTAGGACTATTGTTGATCCAACTGCGAGCTTCGGCTCATCCCCATTCACAATCTGCCAAGCATTATGCGCTTCTAGCAGAGTCTGCATCTTAAACTTCCAATTTGCATATTTGGAACCATCGAGCTTGTTATGCTTGTTCATGCATGCTTCAAATATGTTGTTATTCATCTTGGCGATTTAGAAAAGAACTTTGACAGGTAAAAGATGTTAAATCTACCACAAATCTGTGACAGAGACAGGTCATTATTGTTCGATCTCGCAACACACGCGTAGATCACCATGGCTTTCTTCTCAGCCTCCAGACAACCTCCTGTTGTCAGCTACAGTGTTTTTCTTGGCTTCCCCACTCAGCTTCTCTAACAGCTATAGCATTGTTCTTGGCCCCCTTTGTAATTTTCTTTGATTTACACGATCGTCGCTAATAATTTCCCAATATCCGAGACTAGTCGCTGAAATACACCAATTTTCCAATATTAGTCACAACCATCACTGATATTATCCCAATATCTAAGACTAGTCGCTGAAATATGCCAAATTTCAGAGACCATCGCAGTTTTTCATCAATTTTCCGCGACCGTCGTGGCTGTACGCCTGAAAAGTGTGATGATTGAAAAATGGAAAATTTCGGAAGTGTAATAGTGATTGTCGTGGCTATCCACTCAAAACCTGCGATGATTTAATAGTGATCGTCGCGGTTGTCCACTCAAAACCTGTGACGATTTCGGTTCAAAGAACCACCCACCAGCCAGTGTACAGGTTCCTCAGCCCCGACGCTCTGATACCATGATAAAAATGGCAATGTTTGTATTAATGAAAATAAAACGCACTCGTCAGCTCTACGAAAGAGAGTCTGAACCAGGAGAGTCTGGCTCTACAGAATGCTCTGCATTGTTCATCAACATTACACATTAAGTAGAATACATAGTTTTAGGGAAGTTAGAACAACATCCTAAGAAATATAAACTAATTCCTATCTTGAGGCTAAGTGAACCAACTCTGCCTATTCTAGGATATTCTCCATTATCTTCAACATCACATCATAATTTTTTTTTTTTTATATCATACAATATTACAATGACAACAATATATGATAATGAGTATCAAACCTACAATAACGTGAAGCACAAGGATGCAACTATGTGGAAATTGTATCTCGTTAGATATTGTCTCATGGAAATGATATCCTTAGGTCCATTTGCAAACCTTAGCCAAATTTTACATGTCAGAAATCAGTGAAGCATCTCGATTCATGAAAGTGGTGAAGACCATGTGTGTGTCACTGAATACTTTAAATAATACAGTGCAATCCTAAGGTGAACAATTTGTAGCTATGTCTTCTTTGACAAGAAGTTGTTCATTGGTTATAGGAAAGAAAGAAGGCAGTTGATCATTGCTCATGGGAGATCATTGCTATAGACTCGGTATATTTTAAACTTTCTGTGCCATCTTCAGTAGAAATTATCTGAGAGAATAATCCTTGATTCACCAGACCTGGGGAAATTAGAGCAACCTCATTCAGTATTCCCTAATTCATTAGACTGGGTAAAATCATGTCCATGTCACTGAACGCTTCAGATAAACTAGGCGAATCCTCTCTTGAAGATTTTGTATTTATACTTTCCATGATATGCAGTTGATCATTATTAGAAAAATGTTTTCTAGATTTTTTGTTCCTATTTCTCTAGCGATTAACTGAGAGGATGGTTTGGTGTGATTCATTTCGTTTTCCTTTAGTTTGATTTATGGTTAGATTTCCCTATTAGTTTCTGAACAAGAGATTGAAATTTTTCTAGGTGAGGATTTATAATCACATATTCATAAAAATAGAAAACATGGACCTCTCAACTCATTGCATTCTTGTTCTTCAAAAGATTTCTCGATCTTCTTTCCTCCACGACAGAAGAATTTGAAATCAAATGAGAACATATGGTTGATTATGGTTAAGTAAAGTTAGCAATGGCCAACACACAGTTGACTAAGATTGCTTCTTGTTGACTATGGTTAAGCATGTTTGAAGAGGGTCAACCATGGTTGACAATCGTTGACCAGGTGTTAATAAGGATTGGCCATAGGTAACCATTGTAGGCCATTGTTCATAAGGATTAACAATGATCGAATATGGTTAAAAATGGTTGACCATTAATTGCCATCTTAACCATGGTTAATCATTGTTGATGACATAGATTGGATGAATATATTATTTTTCATCAATCTCGATGCTTTTAGAGTGGAAAAAATGGAGGAATATGCTCACACGACCATTTTGACCAAAGGGACCTAGTTTGGAAAATTAGGGTATAAAACCTTCTGAAATCATTTTGAGGCATCAAGTAATGTTTTTTGGGGTTAAAACGTTCCACTTTAGTGCTGCACCTTTCTTTCCTATTCTACACATAGAGACCTTTCGAACGGCATAAGGATCACCTTTGTCGGGGTCCCTATGTAAAACTTATGCCACTAAGAGGTTGACCTTATTGTTTTGTCCACCATAATTTGAGAGGATGTTATATCAGCACCCATTACTAAAGGAAAATGGGATAAGCACATGATCATGATGAAGAAGACTTTAGAAGAGTCTATGCTATAACTTTCGTGAAGAGTTGTGGTATTCAAACCTAACTATTAGTAGGCTATCGAGTTGTGTTATAACTCGGCTGCTAGGAGGAAAAGGGGTTCCATTATTTTTTAGTGCATTTGTTTCATAGATGAGAAAAGTAGCCAAGAGGGATAGGGAGACAACACATTAAGAGTATTTGAGTAGTGTAGTAGCCCTTGAGCCACATGCCTTATTTCCGTGTATTCGCAACGATTTTCTATTGAGGGAAAGAGAGTAGAGTGGCCTCAACTTCCAACTGGGTTTTCTCTTGGAAGAGTTTCCCAGGTTGTATCTTGTGTCAAATCATGGTTTGTGAAATTTTATTTCATTTCTTTTTATTTTTTGCATAATTATAATATGTGTGCATATGTAGTAAACAAAAATTTATAGTTTCATAAATCTAACGAGAAATACAACCTCATCGTCTATATTTTGGATATTTTGAAAATAATTTATTAAATCCATTATGACAAATTGTCGAGTGGAATTTCCATGAGTGTTTGTGAATTAGTTGAACTAGTTTTCAGAGCATGGTTGAATATGGTTGAACTCATTCTCCAGGTTTTAGCATGGTTAGCTTGTTCAACCATGGACGCAATTATGGGAGCATGGTTGACTATGGCTAAGTATGGTTGACTACAGGTGAACTTGGTTGTACATGGTTGGCGACATTTAGCAATACATGAATATGGATTATCATGTTGCCTATGCTCTTGAAAGTGGTTGAACATGGATTTCCATGGATGATCATGGTGGCCACAGTTGACTATGGTTACCATGCTTAACCGTTGTTGAGTAGTTTCAAGCATGGTTGAATATGGTTAATCGAGTTTGCCTAAGTCGGCTACATTTGATTACTTTTTATCATTTTCTATATGTTGTGTATGTTGGTTATAGTTTAATGTGATGACTATGGTTGACTATGTTGAATAGGTCATGATATTGACTATGATCAACCACGTTATAATGGTTGATTGTGACCATGCTTGACCATTATAACATTGATAATTTGTGACCATGTTGACAATGATTGGCCATGCTTGACCATGTTTCACAATGAGGACTATGTTAATGTATATAAACCATGGTCAACCCATAGTACAATGAATATGCCAAAGTACTATGCAATGAGTAACAAGCTATGGTTAATGTTGACTATGGTTGACTATGGTTAAGTAACATTAGTTACGGTCAACATATGGTTGATTGTGGTTGACTATGGTTGAGTAAAGTTAATTGTGGTCATCATATGGTTGACTAAGGTTCACTAAGGTTGAGTATTGTTGATTATGGTTGAAGGGGGTCACAGTTGACAATGCTTGATGACGCTATACATAGTTGTCAATGTTGATGAGGATTGACCATCCTTGACTAAGGGTTAATAAGGATTGACCATAGATGACCATGGTAGGCCATTGGTGACAAGGATTGACAATGATTGATTATGGTTAAATATGGTTGACCACTAACGACCATGTTAAGCATTCTGGAACTAGTTTGAGAATGGTTGAATTAGGTTGAACTTCTTGTCCATGTTTGATCATGGTTAGAATTTTCTACTATGGATCTCATTATAGGCGCATGGTTAACTATGGGTGAACATGGCTGACCATGGTTGGAAATGTTTAGCAATAGATGAATATTGTTGAATATGTTTACCATGTTTGATAGAGTGGTTGACCATGGATGATCACCTTAGTTGTGGCTGACTATGGTTACCGTGGCTTACCATTGTTCAGTTGTTTCAAGTGTGGTTGAATATGGTTGACTAAGTTTGACCATATTAACTATAGTCAATTATTGTTGTCATGTTTTTTATATTAAATATGTTGACTCTATTTGAATTCTTTCCAACCTTATTGTCATAATTGTTCATTTCATTTTAATAGCTAAACTACAACATTATATCATAAACGTATATTATATATATATTTATATATATATATATATATATATATATATATATATATATATATATATATATATATATATATATATATATATATATATATATATATATATATATATATATATATATATATATATATATATATATATATATATATATATATATATATATAAAGATATTACGACGACAACAATATATGATAAGGAGTATCAAATTGCCGCTAACGTCAAGCACAACGCTACAACTCTGGGGAAATTGTATCTTCGTGGACATTATCTCAAGGAAATCATATCCTTAGGTCCATTGGCAAACACCAGCCAGATTATACATGTCACAAACCAGTGAATTGTTCCAAATTAGGGGAACTTCATCGAGTAGTCTCGGATTCATCAAAGAGGGGAAGACCATATCTGTGTCACTGAATACTTTAAAGAAAATAGTGCAATTCTCAGTCGAACAATTTGTAGTGATGTTTTCTGTGATAGGCACTTGATCATTGGTTATGGAAAAAAAAAGGCAGTTGAAGGCGAAGGCATTTGATCGTTGCTATAGAAAGTATATTTGAAATTTTCTGCGCCATCTTCGGCAGTGATTATCTCAGAGGATAATCCCTCATTCACCAGACCGAGGGAAATTAGAGGAACCTCATTCAGTAATCCCTAATTCATCAGACTGGGTAAAATCATGTCCATGTCACAGAACCCTTCAGGTAAACCAGGCCAATATTCTGCTTAGAATTTTGTAGGTTTATTTTCCATGATAGGCGGTTGGTCATTATTAGAAAACATGTTTTCTATATTTTCCGTGTTAATTTCTGCAGTGATTAGCGCAGAGGACGGACTCTTGTGATTTGTTTGCCTTTTCCTTGCCTTTGATTTATGGCTAGATTTCCCTGTTAGCTTCTGAACCAGAGATTGAAAGTTTTCTGGGTTAGTATTGATAATCTTAGGTTCATAAACATACACAATAGGCACCTCTGGATTGATCATATTCTTGTGCTTCAAAAATTTCCTTGATCTGCTTTCATCCATGGCAGCAGAATTCGAAGTTGCATGAGAGCATATATTGGTGGCCAACATGGCATGATATTTTGAGGTAGACTTGGCTACAGCTTCATCCATTTTGGACCTCGTCATATTTTCAACCTGGTTAGAAAGAATCAATCTGGGACCATGCAAATTCGAACTCGAGGGCTTTTGAAGACCTCAATCTTGGTGTGATTGTGATCAAGGATTTGATCAGCTTCTAATATATACAAATATTTTGTCTTTGTGTTAAACCCTAAAATATTATCTTCAGCTTGACGGTGAACCACACCACAAATAACCTTGTCAAGTAATCTGAAGATTAAAGAGAAGAGGCACTGATGACTTACAGAAACGATAATTTAATCTCCGAATTGGCCGTTGCAAATAGTAAAATCATATTTCTCTTTGCTCTCCCAAAGTGTATTCCATGGATAAAGCTTCAAATTTCAGAATCTCATGTGACTGAAGAAACATGTCAACCCACTTGACTTACGGAATTTCCAAATCTCATTTGTATTAGAATTTGGATGCTGTTATTGTAACAATCTGAGTCTCCAAGTACAACCTCTATTGAGGCTTTATAATTGAACATCATTGCATTTGAAGCAAGTTCCAAGCGCTGGAAGCAGTCAACAGGGAAGCCTCTGTGGAAGAGGTAAGGTTTTGACGCTCTGAACTTTTGAACTAGAAGAGCAGAAGCTAACTGACTTTCTTTTGTTCTG
Organism: Pinus tabuliformis; assembly: GCA_031772625.1. NCBI lineage: Eukaryota > Viridiplantae > Streptophyta > Pinopsida > Pinales > Pinaceae > Pinus > Pinus tabuliformis. The sequence continues at coordinate 207,422,015 of CM062814.1, read as the reverse complement.
TTCCACATGTATAATGTCATGGTTTAAATTTATCGTATTGATAACATGTCACGTGTTGGATAGTGATCGTATGGTTCGTTCATGGAATACATGGCTCTATTACCATTAGTTGGGTCCACAAAACCTATGAAAGCTCACATGTTCAGTAATGGATAGTTCATATTTCTTAGTGGAATATGAAGAGGTTTGATGTTACACTAAAATCTTCAGTAGTAAATTTTAAGGTTTCTGAACTCTTCAACTAGAACAGAAGCCTGCTGACTTGCTTCCCTCCTTTTTCTATATGTATAATGTCATGGTTTGAATTTATCGTATTGATAACATGTCAGGTGTTGGGTAGTGACCATATTGGTTCGTTCATGGAATACATGGCTCTGTTACCATCAGTTGGGTGCACAAAACCCGTGAAAGCTCACCTGTTTAGGAATGGGTGGTCCATATTTCTTCGACCTGGAAAATGATGAGGTTTGAGGTTACACTAAAATCTTCAAGTGTTAGTAAATTTTTCAAATGATTAAGGGTTAGGTGTTAGTGAATTGTTTAAAATGGAAATTAAGATTTTAAAGTAATTTTTTCAAATTAGTAACTAGGATATTTAGGGTGAAAATTAAACATTTTATAGAGATATATTTGTGGTGAAATTTAAGGATTCTATAGAGGTGCAGTGATTCTTCTAACAGAAGTGTTTAATTTTTCCAATAATCACCTCAAAAATAACTCGAGCTAATCAAATTTATTTATTATATCATAAAAAATTTTGTTATTACACCAAAACTAACAAAAATTAATAAAATTTTCAAACTAGTAACTAACATCCCAAAATAAAAATTAAGAGTTCCATAGAAGTGCGGTGATTCTTCACTAGAACATAATGACGGTACTCCTTGTGTATTGTTGAAATGTTACTTTCAACTGCAGCGCCAAAACCGCCAGTTCCCCGCACCGCTTTTTACCGAATGGTGGTAATTCTCCAAGGGGCAGCGAGCACACTCATCAGCTGACACGTACCCTGAGTGGTTTTCCAATACAACTTTTCCTCGGCGCATAAAGTTCGGTAAAAAAGGGTCGTGTGATTTCGCCGACAATCATCTGATTGGGTACACTCCTTTGGGCTGCCCGTACTAGTAAATGAATATGGATTCACTTTGTAAGGCCTGCACCATGGAGCTATTTATACTTGACGTGAATTGGAATTTTCATTGATGGCCATCTTTATCAGTGGAGTAATTAATATAACTTTACTACGGTTGTTGAATGTAGGTGAAGTTTTTAATTTTATTGTTTTTAATTCACGGGAGTAGGTTTTTTTTACGGTACAAGTAAAATGTAATTTCATGTTTTTTTTGTTGTTGAAGATGCAAGGTAATGCACAGCAGTGCAAAAGTATGAAGTAAAAAAATTTACTCACAGTAGTGTTAGTTTTCAAGGGAGACAGAGTGAAGTTTTTTTTGAACTACCTCTGAAGCAGTCTTGCTGTAATCCCTCTGTTAGAGGAAGATTTTTTGTAACAGTTGGTTTTGTTAATGAATACAAGTTTTTTCTTGTGCGTGTGAAACTCTGTCATCCCAAAAAAAAATTTAGTTTTTCCTGCGTTAAGAAAGAGAGCATTATTCTCTGTTCGTTTTTGTTATGGAATTATCAGAAATTCCCAACATGGTATCAGAGCTTGTCCAGGCTCTTTGAAGGTGTCAAAGAAGCTGAAGGAAGGATTTCTTGTTGCAGCAGCTTCTCCAGCAGAGTGAAGACTCAGTCAAGAAAGAATCCAAGGTATTTATCAAGTTAGTTTTTTGTGTTACTGTTGAGGACAGTTAGTTATTTTAAATACACAGTCAAGTATTTTGAAGCGTAGTTAAGAGTGCAAGAATGGCTGGAGCCAGCACTAGCATGGGTATCTTTAATACTCAGCTCCCACAATTTAATGGAAAAAACTATGACTATTGGGCAATAACTATGAGAGCTTTGCTTGCTTCCCAAGACTTATGGGAATTTGTTGAGGATAGTTTTTAAGAACTAGCAGATGAAGATGAGTTTAATAATTTGACTCAGGCAGAGAAAGAACTGTTGGAGAGCAATAAGAAGAAGGATTCTAAAGCCCTCTACTTTTTGTATCAAGCAGTGCATGAGAGTGTGTTTCCAAGGATAACAGCAGCCATGAGATCCAAAGAAGTATGGAAAACTCTCAAGATAGCCTATCAAGGCATGGAGAAAGTGAAGATAGAAAAACTACAATTGCTGAGGAGAGATTTTGAGACTCTCTGCATGAAGGAGTCAGATAATATTGACTCATTCTTCACACATGTGATTGGTCTTGTCACACAGATAAGGTCTTATGGAGAGATTCTTGAAGAAAGGAGGATTGTGGAGAAACTATTGAGGATCCTACCCTCAAGGTTCGATGTGATTGTCACCACCATAGAAGAGATAAAGGATCTCACAAACTTCTCAGTTGATGAACTACATGTATCACTGACGACACATGAGCAGAGATTGAGTAGAAATGAAAGCTCATCTCTAGAACATGCCTTTAAGACCCAGATGTTCTTTGGAAGAGGAAGGCGTCAAGGTAGAGGAAACAAGAGAGGAAGAGGCAGAAGCTAAAATAGAGGTGGAAGAAACAGTCCAGCAAATGCTCAAGGAAGAGGCAGGAATCCAAATCAGAACCAAGGCCAAGGCAGTAGCCAACAAAGTGGACAACATCATGCTCAAGGACAAAGGTATGATAAATCCAATGTCCAATGTCACTATGGTAAAAAATATGGGCATTATGAAAATGAATGTAGGAAGAAGCACATGATGTGAGTAATAGAACTAGTGAAAATTTCACTAGAGAAAATATCAGCTAAGATAATTTGTTTTTAGCCTGTAATATGACTGAAGCAAAGAGTGAAGATGTATGGTTCCTAGACTCCAGTTGCAGTAACCATATGACAGGAAACATAGCCCTGTTTTCAATGTTGGATCAGAGTGTGAAGTCATAAGTCACACTAGGGACTGATAATAAAGTTTCTATTATGGGAAAAGGAGAAGTAAATGTCTTAACAAGGAAAGGTGAAAAGAAAACCATAACAGATGTTTATTATGTTCCTGGAATGAAATGTAACCTCATAAGTATTGGACAGCTTATTCAAAAGGGGTACAATATTTTCTTTGTGGATGATGTATGCACCATCATGGATAAAACACCCAGCAAACAATGTATTGTTGAAGTGAAGACGACAAGGAACAGGATGTTCCCTCTCATAATGAAAGCAGATTTAAAAAATGGAGAAGAAATAGCAGCAGTGACACAAGAGGCTTTACAAAGCGAACCAAAAGATGAAAATTGGTTGTGGGACTTGAGATTTGTAAATCTCAACTTTGGAGGTCTTAACTTGTTGAATAGAAAAGGAATGGTAAGAGGATTACCATTGATAGAGAAACCAGACAGCCTTTGTGAAGGTTGTATCTTGGGGAAACAACACAGAGAAAGTTTTTTATCTGGGAAAAGCATAAGGGCAAAAGCACCCTTAAAGATTGTCCACTCAGATTTATGTGGACCGACGCAAACTCCATCACTTGCAAGCAGCCACTATATGCGAACATTTATTAATGATTTTACTAGAAAAACTTGGGTTTATTTCCTGAAGAACAAAAGTGAAGTGTTTGAAAGATTTTGCAATTTCAAAGCACTTGTAGAAAACCAAAGTGGGCTGTATATCAAAGTTCTAAGAACTAATAGAGGAGGTGAGTATATCTCCAAATAATTTGTACATTTTTGTAGAGAAAATGGAATTCATACGCAATTTACCACTAGGTACACTCCGCATCAAAATGGATTTGCTGAAAGGAAGAATAGGACAATCATGGATATGGCGAGGAGTATGTCAAAGGCAAAGCGTTTGCCAAATGATTACTAGGTTGAAGCTATACACTGTGCAGTGTACATTTTGAATAGATTCCCTACAAAAGCAATCATGAACAGAGTGTCGGAAGAAGCATGGAGTGGAACAAATCAAGGAGTCACCCACATGAAAGTTTTTGGATGTGTGTCTTATGCACACATTCCAGATCAACTAAGGAAGAAGTTGGACAACAAAGGGGAGAAATGTATTTTCATTGGATACAGTGAGGAATCCAAAGCTTATAGGTTGTATAACCCATCCACCAAGAAGCTTATTGTGAGTAGAGATGTTCAGTTCATTGAGGAGGAAGCTTGGGGTGGAAGCATAGAGAAAACAGTGAATGTTAAAATCTCTTTGTCTCATGATGAAGATGATGAGGAGATGGCTGAAATACATTCCAAACAACAGCACCAACACAAGGGCAGCAAGAGACACCATTGAGGAGAAATGAAAGTGATTCTCCAAGCACACCACAAGGAGGAAATTCAGGTGCTTCTTCAAGCACTTGTACACCAAATGAAAGAGGTAAGAAGTTCAGAAATTTAAGTGACATTTATGAACAAGAGGCAACAAATGAAGGTAGAAAATCTTTGTTTGCTTTATATTGTCATGTTGATGACCATGTTCATTTCGAAGAAGCAATTAAGGATAGGAAATGGATAGAAGCTATGGATGAGGAGATCAATGCCATAGAAAGGAAGAAGACATGGGATTTAGTTGAACTACCAAAAGGAAAAGAAGTCATTGGAGTTAAATGGGTCTACAAGACCAAGAGTAATGCTGAAGGAAAAATAAAAAGACACAAGGCAAGATTTGTTCTCAAAGGATATAAGCAGCAACATGGGAGACACTATGAGGAAACTTTCACACCGGTTGCTAGAATGGAAACCGTGAGAGCAGTGCTATCCATAGAAGCACAAAACAAGTGGAAAGTTTACCAAATGGATGTGAAGTCAACATTCCTAAATGGAGTGTTAATGGAAGAGGTTTACATTGAACAACCTCTAGGCTATGAAAATAAAGGCCAAGAGCACAAAGTGTGCAGATTGAAGAAAGCTCTTTATGGGTTGAAGAAAGCACCAAGAGCATGGTATAGTAGGATAGATTCCTATCTACTGGAAAATGGATTTGAAAAGTGTGAGGGAGAACCCACCCTCTACATCAAAGAAAAGGATGGTAAAATACTAATTGTTGTGTTATAGGTTGATGATGTTATTTTCATAGGTAATGATGATTACTTTATTGAAAATTTCAAAACAGTCATGAAAGAAGAATTTGAAATGACTGACATGGGTTTGCTGAGATACTTCTTAGAAATAGAAGTAGAACAAAATGGAAATGGGATTTTTATCTCGCAAGAGAAATATGTTAATGAAGTGTTGGAAAGATTTAATATGTATGAGAGAAAAGCAGCAATCACTCCCACGGTGATGGGATTAAAACTCAGCAAAGAGGACAACAACAAGGATTTTGATCCTAGTTTGTACAAGAGCATAGTTGGTAGCCTCATGTATTTGACTGCAACTAGGCCGGATATAATGCATGCTGTTAGTTTGATTTCCAGATTCATGGAGAGGCCAAAAGTAGCACATTGGCAGGCAGCAAAAAGGATTTTGAGGTATGTTAAAGGTACTAAAAGGTTTGGCATTTTATATATTATTTCAGAATGTTCGGATTTAATTGGATACACTGATAGTGATTGGGCTGGAAGTGTAGATGATCGGAAAAGCACATCCGGTTTTTTTTTCACATGGGTTCAAGAGCCATTTCATGGGCTTCTAAAAAACAGCCTATTGTAGCATTGTCTACAGTAGAGGCAGAATATGTGGCAGCTACAGCAGCAATGTGTCAAGCAATTCGGATGAGAAGGATGTTAAGGAGTTTATGCCAAGAGCAAGCAAAAAGAACTGTGATTTTTTGTGACAATAGCTCAGCTATTTCATTATCCAAGAATTATGTGTTTCATAAGACAACGAAACACATTGACAAAAAGTTTCATTACATCAGGGAATTGGTAAACAATGGAGAAATTGTTTTAGAACACTGCAGAACTCAGCTGCAGGTTGCAAATATTCTGACCAAACCATTGGGGCATAAAAGTTTTGAGTTTTTGAGGAAATGTCTGGGTATGACTCATAACCCAGCAGTTGAAATTAAAGGGGAGTGTTGAAATGTTACTTTCAACCGTAGCGCCAAAACTACCAGTTCCCCTCACTTCTTTTTACCGAATGGTGGTAATTCTTCGGGGGCTAGCGAGCACACTCATCAGCTGACACGTACCCTGAGCAGTTTGCCAATACAACTTTTCCCTGGCGCATAAAGTTCGGTAAAAAAGGGTCGTGCGATTTTGCCGACAATCGTCCGATTGGGTACACTCCTCTGGGCTGCCCATACTAGTAAATGAATACAGATTCACTTTGCAAGGCCTGCACCATGGAGCTATTTATTACTTGATGTGAATTGGCATTTTCATTGATGGCCAACTTTATTAGTGAAGTAATTAATATAAATTTACTACGGTTGTTGAATGTAGGTGAAGTTTTTAATTTTATTGTTTTTAATTCACGGGAGTAGTTTTTTTTTTACGGTACAAGTAAAATGTAATGTCATGTTTTTTTGTTGTTGAAGATGCAAGGTAATGCACAACGGTGCAAAAGTATTAAGTAAAAAAATTTACACAGAGTAGTGTTAATTTTCAGGGGAGACAAAGTGAAGTTTTTTTGAACTGCCTCTGAAGCAGTCTTGCTATAATCCCTCTATTAGAGGAAGATTTTTTGTAACAGTTGGTTTTGTTAATGAATACAAGTTTTTTTTTTTGTGTGTGAAACTCTGTCATCCCAAAAGCATTTTTAATTTTTCCTGTGTTAAGAAACAGAGCATTATTCTCTGTTCATTTTTGTTCTGGAATTATTAGAAATTTCCAACATGTATGAGCACAAACCATCCAGTTAAAACGTTGAATGTCAGTGCATTGTGAGGACACGAGGGCCAGCTTACCCAATCATCTTGGTCTAGATATTTTCTAGATAAGCGTTTGCATTTTTCCGTTGCTCATTCCCAATCAATTTTTTAGACGGGGCAGAAGGGATAGCGGCCAATACTCTGGTTGCGATGCAGTATTTAATGCTACCAAATTTATTATATGGTTTATGAGATTCTAAATTAATTAAAGATAAATTTGTGATTATTAATATTGATAAATTGTAAATCATATGCTCATTACATCCAATCAATACCATTTCAGTTTTTTCTTCTTTATTAAATTAAACGTTTAAAACTGTGTGAAAACAGAAGAGATGATGGCCATTGTCTATACTGTTACGCAGTATACTGTCATCAAGATCATCGGATTCTAAACCAACTAGAATTTGAAAACCAATATCAATTCTTTATTCCTTATTAAATTAAACGTTTAAAACTGCGTGAAAACAGAAGAGATGAAGGCCAATGTCTATATTGTTACGCAGTATACTGTCATCAAGATCATCCGATTCTAAACCAACTAGAATTTGAAAACCCATTAGCTTTATGGCTAAATATGGTTCACTAAGTTTGACCAGGTTGGTTATGGTTGGTTATTGTTGATCATGTTTTTTTATTAAATATATTGACTTTAGTTGAATTCTTGTGAACCTTATTATCATACTTGTTTTGTCTCTCTTAATTGCTTCTATGTACTAAAACTTAACTACGACTACCCATTTCGTTTTGATTGTTAGACTAGCTATCTAAGGATTTGAAAAATACAAAATTAACCACATAGAAAATCCAATCTCATATAAAGATATGGAGAACATCACATGATAAAAATGACAATGTTTGTATTAATGAAAATAAAACCCACTGGTCAGCTCTACGAATGAGAGTCTGAACCTGAAGGGTCTAGCTCTGCAGAACGCTCTGCATTGTTCATCAACATTACACATTAAATAGAATACATAGTTTTAGGGAAGTCAGAACAACATCCTAATAAATAGAAACTAATTCCTATCGTGAGGTTATGTGAACCAACTCTACCTATTCTAGGATATTCTCCATTATCTTCAACACTCCCCTTTAATGGAGAATGGGTTCACATCTATGCTTAACATCTCCCTCAACATTTGAAATTTTACTTTTCCAAGGGGCTTAGTGGAAATGTCCACAACATTATCACATGTATTACAATATTCCAGATGTATTTCTTTAGATTGCACTTTCTCCCTTAGAAAATGGAATTTAGTATCAATATGTTTAGTGTTTTTATGAAACACCGGATTGTTGCCCAGCTTTCTTGAACTTTGATTGTCACATCTGATTTTTGTTGCAACTATCTATTCTTCCCAAACATCCTGGAGAAGTCTTTGCAACCAAACCGCCTCGCATGTTGCTACACACATGGCTTGATACTTTTCTTCTGCTGAGGACAAGGAGACTATGTTTTGTTTCTTGTTGCTCCAAGTGATCACCCCGGATCCAAGACTGAATGCATAACTTGTTATAGATCTGCGATCATCTACATTTCCTGCCCAATCTAAATCTGCAAATCCTGCCAATCTAACATCAGAAGAGTTAGTGTAAATAATTCCATAATCTAGAGTACCTTGTAGATACCTCAAAACATTCTTCGCTGCATTCCAGTGGCTTTCAAGTGGCTTAGACATAAATTGGCTTAACACACTGACTACATAAGCCAAATCAGGTCTAGTGGTGGTTAGGTAGATCAGACTCCCAACCAGCTATTTTTAAAGTGTTGCATCTGCCGCTTTTGATCCATCCTCACACTATAATTTGATGTTCTGCTCCAATGGTACTAGTGCAGACTTGAACTGATCCATTCTAAACTTTTCTAACAAGCCTTGAACATACTTTGCTTGTGATAGAAATGTTTGACTTGAATCTCTCCAGATTTCGAGACCTAAATAGTATCTGAGTTCACCAAGATGCTTCATCTCAAACATCTGTGACATCCGCTGCTTGATTTCATCAATTAGATATATAGTGTCACCTGTAATTATCAAATCATCTACATATAATGAAATCAGCACTACGCACCCTTGTTCATCTTTCATCGTGTAAATATTAGGGTCATTCTTGCTTCTATTATAGCAAGCTTGCAAAAAAATGAATCGATTTTCTCATACCATTACCTAGGAGCTTGTTCGAGTCCATAGAGTGCTTTCTTCAACCTACAGACTAAATGTTCCTTTCCCTTTTGGACAAACCCTTCCGGTTGCTCTAAATAAACCTCTTCTTTCAGTTCCCCATTCAGAAATGCAGACTTTACATCTAGTTGGTGCATCATCCAATGTTTCTTAATAGCTAAGGTGATTAACGTTCTAATGGTGTTCAATTTAGCTACAGGGGTGAAGGTTTCTTCATAATATATCCCTTCTTTTTGTGTATACCCCTTTGCAACCAACCTAGCTTTTAGTTTTTCTATAGTTCCATCTGCATTAATTTTCGGTTTATATAATCATTTGAAACCTATGACCCATTTTCCTCTAGGAAGTTCTACTAATTCCCAAGTGTTGTTTCTGATTATTGAATCATATTCTTGTTCCATGGCTATTTTCCATTCATTACTTTCATTTGCTTCTTTATAACTAGACGGTTCAACAACATTCATCATACTAGTTATAAAAGCATTTTCCTTATATCTTGCAGGCATTTGAGATTTCCTACCTGATCTCATGATTGGTGGGGTGATGGTTTCAAACCTTATTTCTTCTTGTTGCTGCTCCTACTGCTATTGTTGTTGTTGTTGCTGTTGCTATTACTATTGCTATTGCTATTGTTGTTGTTGTTGTTGTTGCTATTGCTGTTGTTGTTCATCCTCTGCCTTTGTTTGTTGTTGATCCTGGTTGTTCTTTGCACCCTCCTCTTCAAATTACGGAATGTCCCATCCGTCATAGTGCTCATCAGTTTCTTCACTATCCTGCTTATGGAATTTAACATCTCTACTAACAAAGATCTTGTGAGTAGAGGGATTAAATAATATGTATGCTTTATATGACGAACAATACCCTATAAAAGTGCATCTGATGGCTTTTGAGTCTAATTTCTTTCTATATTCCTTTGGTATGTGGGAAAATTCTTTACATCCAAATATTCTTAAGTGTTTTACTGCAGGCTTATATCCATACAAAGCTTCAAAAGGAGTTTTAAACTCAAGACTTCTTGTAGGACTCCTATTTTTTAAATAAACTGCAGTACTCATTGCTTCAACACAAATACCATTTGAAAGATTCTTACCTTTCAGCATACTTCTCGCACATTCCACCAAATTTCTGTTCTTCCTTTCTGTTACTCCAATCTGCTATGGAGTATGGGGTGCCGTGAACTGCTGCAAAATTCCATGATCTTTACAATATCTTATCAACTCATCTTTCCTATATTCTCCCACCTGATCAGAACGAAGAATTTTTATCGGTTTCCTTGTTTTTCTTTCAATCATATTTTTAAACTGCTTAAAGTCTTCGAATGTATGACTCTTATTACTTAAGAAATACACCCAAGAAAACTTCATACAATCATCAATAAACAATAGGAAATACTCTGCACCTACTAATGATTTTGTCTGCATGAGGCCACAAAGGTCTTTGTGCACTAATTTCAGTATATCCCTCTGTTTCTTTTCTTCTCTAACAGGGAATTCTTCTCTGTGCTTTTTTCCTAAATGACAAGCATCACAATCATTATGTACTTGCTTTAGCATAAGAAGATCTATTACCATTTCTTTTCTCTCTAGTAACAAAAAATCATTGTAATTGATGTGGCCAATCTCTGGTCCCAAAGCTCTTCTGTAGTCAGGCTCACTGTTGTCAATGCTCAAACCAGTGCAGTTCTCACATCCAACTTTTACAGTCCTCCTATCCGGATTCCTGTAGCAATTGTCTTCATACCAACTAGCAGATCCTTAATGTAACAATTAGATTTAAAGAATTCAACTTTCAAATCTTGATCTGTAATCATTGATACAGAAATGAAGTTATTTTTTATGTCAGGCCCATACATTACATTATAAATTTGTTTAATATTACCATCAGGTAGAATGACAGAAACTTTCCCACATCCTTTGATTTGATGGCTTCTGTCATCTCCTAGGTAAATCTGTGCACCTTCGTTGATCTCTTTAAAATCCTCCAGCCAGTGCTTGTTCCCTGTCATGTGTGTTGATGCTTTTGAATCTACATACCAAATGTTTGCATCAACATTTTCATCATGATCTGCCATGAACAATCTCAAATTCTGCACCTGACCACTGTTCGCGAGATGACCTACATGTCTCTTTGACTTCTGCGGTTCTTCATGATACTTCTTTTTCCTACATTCCCTCGCAATATGACCCAATTTTCCACAACAAAAACATTTAGTTTCAGAGTAGTTTTATTCGGATGCATACTTTGAGTCAGATTTGGTTGTTTATGTGAACTTGCTCTGTTTTGCTGTTGTGGACCTCCTTTCACTTTGTAGAAGTTCTTCCTCGCCACTAATTAAAGAGCGGCACTCTGGGGTTTCAAATTCGATCTCCTTTCTTCTTCCTGCATCAATATACCTGTCAGCTCTTCAAAATGTGAGACCTTTTCTCTGGCATTGATCCCAATAATTAACATATGATAATCATCAGGGACACCATTCATTGTAACGTTCACAAGATCTGTATCGTCTATTGTATGACCAATATCTGATTATTTGGTTTTCAGATCCTTTATCCTTGCTACAAATGAAGCAATCGTTTCATTCTCCTCCATTTTCATGCACAGAATATTACTCTTGAGGAACAAAAGACGATTTGAATTTATGATCTCGTACAATTCCTTCAGAGTTCCATAGATCTCGTTAGCTAAATTACCTTCTCTGATATGCGGAACAATACAGTCTTTCACTGACATCTTTAACATTTTCCTTGCTCTACTTTCTCGTTTCTCCCAATCTGGGACTATTGCTGATCCAACCGCGGGCTTCAGCTCATTCCCATTCACAATCTACCAAGCATTCTGCGCTTCTAGTAGAGTTTGCATCTTAAACTTCCAATTTGCATAATTGGAACCATCGAGCTTGTTATGCTCATTCATGCATGCTTCAAATATGTTGTTATTCATCTTGGCGATTTAGAAAAAAACATTGACAGGTAAAATATGTTAAATCTACCCCAAATCTGTGATAGAGACAGATCACTGTTGTTCGATCTCGCAGCACACGCGCAGATCACTGTGGCTTTTTTCTCAACCTCTAAACAACCTCCTGTTGTCAGCTACAACCTTGTTCTTGGCTTCCCCACTCAGCTTCTCTGACAGCTACAACCTTGTTCTTGGCTTCATTTCTAATTTTCTTTGATTTACATGATTGACGTTGATATTTGCCCAATATTCGAGACTAGTCGATGAAATACACCAATTTTCCGAGACTGTCACAATTTTTCATCACCTGAAAAGTGCAATGATTGAAAAATGAAAAATTCTGGATGTGTAATAGTGATCGTTGTGGCTATCCACTCAAAACCTACGATGATTTAATAGGGATCGTCGCGGCTGTCCACTCAAAACCTGCGACAATTTCGGTTCAAAGAACCACCCACCAGCTAGTGTATAGGTTCCTCAACCCTGACGCTCTGATACCATGAAAAAAATGGCAATGTTTGTATTAATGAAAATAAAACCCACTGGTTAGCTCTACGAAAGAGAGTCTAAACCAGGAGAGTCTAGCTCTGTAGAACACTCTGAATTGTTCATCAACATTACACATTAAATAGAATACATAGTTTTAGGGAACTTAGAACAACATCCTAAGAAATAGAAACTAATTCCTATCTTGAGGCTATGTGAACCAACTCTACCTATTCTAGGATATTCTCCATTATCTTCAACATCACATCATAAACATTTTTTTTTATATCATACGATATTACAATGACAATAATATATGATAAGGAGTATCAAACCTACAATAACGTCAAGCACAAGGATACAACTATGTGGAAATTGTATCTCCTTAGATATTGTGTCATGGAAATGATATCCTTAGGTCCATTTGCGAACCGTAGCCAAACTTTACATGTTAGAAATCAGTGAAGCATCTCGATTGATGAAAGTGGTGAAGACCATGTGTGTGTCACTGAATACTTTAAGTAATACAGTGCAATCCTGAGGTGAACAATTTGTAGTTATGTTTTCTGTGACGGGAAGTTTTTCATTGGTTACAGGAAAGAAAGAAGGAAGTTGATCATTGATCATGGGAGATCATTGCTATAGACTTGGTATATTTTAAACTTTCCATGCCATCTTCAGTAGCAATTATCTAAGAGAATAATCCTTGACTCACCAGACCCGGGGAAATTAGAGCAACCTCATTCAGTATTCCCTAATTCATTAGACTGGGTAAAATCATGTCCATGTCACTGAACCATTCAGATAAACTAGGCCAATCCTCTGTTGAAGATTTTGTAGTTATACTTTCCATGATATGCAGTTGACCATTATTAGAAAAATATTTTCTAGATTTTTTGCTCCTATTTCTCTAGTGATTAACTGAGAGGATGGTTTGGTGTGATTCATTTTCCTTTTCCTTTACTTTGATTTATGGTTAGATTTCCCTATTAGTTTCTGAACAAGAGATTGAAAGTTTTCTAGGTGAGGATTTATAATCACATATTCATAAAAATAGACAACACGGACCTCTCGACTCATTGCATTCTTGTGCTTCAAAAAAATTCTCAATCTTCTTTCCTCCACGACAGAAGAATTTGAAATCAAATTAGAACATATGGATGATTATGGTTAATTAAAGTTAGAAATGGCGAACATATGGTTGACTAAGATTGCTTCTTGTTGACTATGGTTAAGCATGCTTGAAGAGGGTCAACCATGGTTGACAATTGTTGACCAAGTGTTAATAAGGATTGGCCATATGTGACCATTGTAGGCCATAAAATGGTTGACCATTAATGGCCATCTTAACCATGGTTAATCATTGTCGATTACTTGGATTGGCTGAATATATTATTTTTCATCAATCTCGATGCTTTTCGAGTCGAAAAAAAGGAGGAATATGCTCACCCGACCATTTTTACCAAAGGGACTTAGTTTGGAAAATTAGGGTCTAAAACCTTCTGAAATCATATTGAGGCATCAAGTAATGTTTTTTGGGGTTAAAACATTCCACTTTAGTGTTGCACCTTTCTTTCCTATTCTACACACAAAGACCTTTCCAACAGCATAAGAATCACCTTAATCGGGGTCCCTATGTAAAACTTATGCCACTAAGAGGTTGACCTTCTTGTTTTGTCCACCATAATTTGAGAGGATGTCATGTCAACACCCATTACTAAAGGAAAATGGGATAAGCACATGATCATGATGAAGAAGACTTTAGAAGAGTCTATGCTATAACTTTCATTAAGAGTTGTGGTATTCAAACCTAACTATTAGTAGGCTATCGAGTTGTGTTATAACTCGGCTGCTAGGAGGAAAAGGGGTTCCATTATTTTTGAGCGCATTTGTTCCATAGACGAGAAAAGTAGCGAGGAGGGATAGGGAGACAACACATTAAGAGTATTTGAGTAGTGTAGTAACCCTTGAGCCACACACCTTATTTCCTTGTATTCGCAACAATTTTCTATTGAGGGAAAGAGAGTAGAGTGGCCTCACCTTCCGACTGGGTTTTCTATTGGAAGGGTTTCCCAGGTTATATCTTGTGTCAAATCATGGTTTGTGAACTTTTATTTCATTTCTTTCTATTTTTTGCATAATTATAGTATGTGCGCATATGTGGTAAACAAAAATTTGTAGATTCATAAATCTAAGGAGAAATACAACCTCATCGTCTAGATTTTGGATATTTTGAATATAATTTATTAAATCTATTATGAAAAATTGTCGAGTGGAATGTCCACGAGTGTTGGTGAATTAGTTGAACTAGTTTGAGCATGGTTGAATATGGTTGAACTCATTCTCCTTGTTTGAGCATGGTTAGCTTGTTCAACCATGGATGCAATTATAGGAGCATGGTTGACTATGGTTAAGAATGGTTGACTACACGTGAACTTGGTTGTCCATGGTTGGCGACATTTAGCAATAGATGAATATGGATTATCATGTTGCCTATGCTCTTTAAAGTGGTTGAACATGGATTTCCATGGATGATCGCGGTGGCCACAGTTGACTATGGTTACCATGTTTAACCGTTGTTGAGTAGTTTCAAGCATGGTTGAATATGGTTAATCGAGTTTTCCTAAGTCGGCTACGTTTGATTACTCTTGATCATTTCTATATGTTGAGTATGTTGGTTATAGTTTAATATGGTGACTATGGTTGACTATGTTGACTAGGTGATGACATTGACTATGATCAACCATGTTATAATGGTTGATTGTGACCATGCTTGACTATTATAACAATGAGATTTTGTGACCATGTTGACAATGATTGGCCATGCTTGACCATGTTTCACAATGAAGACTATGTTAATGTATATAAACCATGGTCAACCCATAGTACAATGAATATGCCATAGTACTATGCAACGAATAACAAGCTATGCTTAATGTTGACTATGGTTGACTATGGTTAAGTAACAGTAGTTATGGTCAACATATGGTTGATTGTGGTTGACTATGGTTGAGTAAAGTTAATTTTGGTCATCATATGCTTGAATAAGGTTCACTAAGGTTGACTATTGTTGACTATGGTTGATGATGGTTGAAGGGGGTCCCAGTTGACAATGGTTGATGACATTATACATAGTTATCAATGCTGATGAGGATTGACCATCCTTGACTAAGGGTTAATAAGGATTGACCATAGATGACCATGGTAGGCCGTTGGTGACAAGGATGTTAAATATGGTTGACCATTAACGACCATGTTAAGCATTCATGAACTAGTTTTAGAATGGTTGAATTAGGTTGAACTTCTTGTCCATGTTTGATCATGGTTAGCATTTTCTACTATGGATCTCATTATAGGTGCATGGTTCACTATGGGTGAACATGGGTGACCATGGTTGGAAATGTTTAGCAATAGATGAATATTGTTGAAGATGTTTACCATGCTTGATAGAGTGGTTGACCATGGATGATCACGTTAGTTGTGGTTGACTATGGTTACCATGGTTTACCATTGTTGAGTTGTTTCAAGTGTGGTTGAATATGGTTGACTAAGTTTGACCATATTCACTATAGTTGATTATTGTTGTCATATTTTCTATATTAAATATGTTGACTCTATTTGAATTCTTTCCAACCTTATTTTCATAATTTTCTCATCCTTCCATTTACCCCATTTCATTTCATTTTAATAGCTAAACTAGTTATCTAAGAATTTTAAAAATATAAAATTGACCACATAGGAAATTCGCTCTCATATAAAGATATGGATTACATTATATCATAAACGATGTTTTTTTATATCATATGATATTACGACGACAACAATATATGATAACGAGTATCAAACTGCCGATAACGTCAAGCACAACGCTACAACTCTGGGGAAATTGTATCTTCTTGGACATTATCTCAAGGAAATCATATCCTTAGGTTCATTTGCAAGCACCAGCCAGATTATACATGTCACAAACCGGCGAATTGTTCCAAATTAGGGGAATTTCATCGAGTAGTCCCGGATTCATCAAAGAGGAGAAGACCATATCTGTGTCACTGAATACTTTATAGAAAACAGTGCAATTCTCAGTCGAACAAATTGTAGCGATGTTTTCTGTGATAGGCACTTGATCATTGGTTACGGGAAAAAAAGAAGGCAGTTGATAATTGGTCACGGGAGAAGGCGAAGGCACTTGATCGTTGCTATAGAAAGTATATTTGAAATTTTCTGCGCCATCTTCGGCAGTGATTATCTCAGAGGATAATCCCTCATTCACCAGACCGGGGGAAATCAGAGGAACCTCATTCAGTAATCCCTGATTCATCAGACTGGGTAAAATCATGTCCATGTCACAGAACCCTTCAGGTAAACCAGGCCAATATTCTGCTGAGAATTTTGTAGCTTTATTTTCCATGATAGGCGGTTGGTCATTATTAGAAAACATGTTTTCTAGATTGTCCGTGCTAATTTCTGCAGCGATTAGCGCAGAGGACGGACTCTTGTGATTCGTTTGCCTTTTCCTCGCCTTTGATTTATGGCTAGATTTCCCTGTTAGCTTCTGAACCAGAGATCGAAAGTTTTCTGGGTCAGTATTGATAATCTTAGGTTCATAAACATACACAATACGCACCTCTGGAGTGATCATATTCTTGTGCTTCGAAAATTTCCTCGATCTTCTTTCATCCATGGCAGCAGAATTCGAAGTCACATGAGAGCATTTATTGGCAGCCAACATGGCAAGATATTTTGAGGTAGACTTGGCTGCAGCTTCATCCGTTTTGGACCTCGTCATATTTTCAACCTGGTCAGAAAGAATCAATCTGGGACCATGCAAATTCGAACTGGCGGGTTTTGAAGACCTCAATCTTGGTGCGATGGTGATCAAGGATTTGATCAGCTTCTAATATATACAAATATTTTGTCTTTGTGTTAAACCCTAAAATATTATCTTCAGCTTGACGGTGAACCACACCACGGATAACCTTGCCAAGTAATCTGAAGATTAAAGATAAGAGGCAGCGATGACTTACAGAAACGCGAATTTAATCTCCGAGCTGGGCGTTGCAAATAGCGAAATCATATTTCGCTTTGCTCTCCCAAAGCGTATTCCTTGGATAAAGCTTCAAATTTCATTATCTCATGTGACTGAAGAAACATGTCAACCCACTTGACCTAAGGAATTTCCAAATCTCATTCGTATTAGAATTTGGACGCTGTTGTTGTAACAATCTGAGTCTCCAAGTACAACCTCTATTGAGGCTTTATAATTGAACATCATTGCATTTGAAGCAGGTTCCAAGCGCTGGAAGCAGTCAACATGGAAGCCTCTGTGGAAGAGGTAAGGTTTTGCCGCTCTGAACTTTTCAACTCGAAGAGCAGAAGCTAACTGACTTTTCTTCTGTTCTGTTCCATATGTATATTTATCGTATTGATAACATGTGACGTGTTGGATAGCGATCGTATTGGTTCGTTCATTGAATACGTGGCTCTGTTACCATCAGTTGGGTCCACAAAACCTGTGAAAGCTCACCTGTTGAAATTTATTAAAAAATTTCAAAAAATCAAAATACTAAAATAGTTGTTGTAACACACATGTTTACTGACATGATAGGTCCTTCTTTGTTCCAAAGCTTTTATCGTTGAAAACTTCTCTACTCATAAAGAGTCCATATAATTTAAACAACTTCAATAAAGAGAGCGCGACGAACCTGACGCCTAAATCAGAGTTGGACGAAGTCTTAAAATATTTCATGATAAGATGTTTGTTGGGAAAAGGTTTGTAATTTAAATTCGTTAATAGATGAGTTTTTAAAATTATATGGATAATTATAAATTCCGGCATGTAACGTGAAATTGGTAAAACAAAGTTAAAAGAACAAAATGGTTGTTTCTTTATTATTAAACCAATAATCTTAATTATGAGAAGCGAAATTTATATTTTATATGTGATAAATCAATTACTGAATGTATAGAAAGTATTGCATATACATTTAAATAAATTAAACGTGTGGTACACATATATAAATAATATTTAGAATAAAAAAATATAATATTTATTTCAAATAACATTAACAATGTAATAGGTTAGTTATATCTATACATATATGAAAACTTTTCATATAATTAAAATAGAGATATTTAAATTAGATATATGATATGATAACGATAAGGATGGTATTACATTTTATGGGACTAGTCTAATGAATTTTTTTAGTTTTAGTTGTCTTTAGAAAGGTTTTAGAAAGGTATTAAGAGAGGTATATCAAGATTATTATATTTTTTTATGAACAAGAAGGGTGAGAGGGTTACTATTTTAATTTATTTTAAAAATTGTGATTTGATTTGGATATTTATAAATTTTTTTAATAAATAGTATTTTTCATCTTCAATTTTTTTAGTGTCATAATTAGGACATAATCTTTTTACCTATGATATCTTGGCACTGTCCAAAGTTGATGTCCATTTTCTTCTTTACACTTGTTAAAAAAAGAGAAACTTTTGATCTTCTAGATTAGTGTCAATCACTACTTGAGAGTATCTTATGCTGGGTTGTGTTATATTCTTTCCATGTAGTTAATAAGGGGTTTGAAGGGCACCCGTAACCCCAGTTTATGGGGTCCGGGGCAGCGCCCCGGAAAATTTTGGTTTTGGACCATATGTTAGGTTGGGCGGACCCACCTATGGTTTTGTGCATGATTTTCGCACATGTTTTTTGGACGCGATGGTTTTCGGTCCATGGTATTGGATGCTTCGGCATGTTTAAATATGTATTGTAACATTGAAAGGAACATAATGAAAAATCGAGCTAGTAGTCCCAGTTTTGGGATCCAAGGAAAAATCTCTGTGCATATGGGTTATGCTCTCGCATTGTTTATTTTCTTTGTTTAAGAATTCGTATTGAGGTAATTTCTATACAGGGTTAAAACCTACATTTGGTATCAGAGCTGTTTTGGCTTCAAGGGGACGCCTTTGTTGCTGAGGGGTTTCGCTCGGGTCTGTGGTAGACCCTGTTCAGTGGGAGATCTGCGAGATCGATTCTGGTGGTGAAAGAAGATGACGAGTAGTGGAAAGATAGAGATTGAGAAGTTCAATGGTTAGAATTTTGAGTTGTGGAAACTCAAGATGGAGGATCTGTTGGTGGATAAAGATCAATGGATCGCGGTAGATCCGGGTACTAAACCATCGGGAGTGACCGATGAAGAATGGAAGAAGTTGGATCGGAAGGCAAAGAGCACAATACGATTGTGTGTCTCAGATTCAGTATTGTTGAATGTATCAGGGGAAGCTACGACAAAGACTTTGTGGGTCATGTTAGGGACTTTGTACCAATCTAAGTCTCTGGTGAATAAACTGTTCCTGCGGAAAAAGCTGTATAACCTGAGGATGAAAGATGGAGACTCGGCGACAGAGCATCTGAATGCGTTTAATACTGTGGTAAGAGAGTTATTATCTGTTGATATTAAAATTTCAGATGAGATAAGTGCCTCAGTCTATTGTGTTCTCTACCAGATTCGTGGGATAGTCTGGTTATTGCAATAGGTAGCAATGCAACGGCTTTGCAGTTTGATGAAATAGTCTCAGCCTTGCTGACGAAGGAGATGAGACGGAAAAATACGGACAACCAGAATCGTGATGCCTTGTCTGTACGAGGACGGTCCCAGAACAGAAACAAAAATAAGTAATCGAGTGGGAGATCTAAATCTAGAGGGAGATCTAAATCTCCAGGAAAACCTACAAAGGCAGTGTGCTAGAAATGTGGAAAGGAAGGGCACTTCAGAAGGGATTGTAAATCTAAAGCTCCTGATAAAGGAAAGGGATCTGATGATGCTCCTTCTGCAGAGGCGAAAACCACCTCAGATGAAGGTGGGGATGTGTACTTGGCTTCTTCAAGTACACATGTAGATCATGAGGCATGGTTGATTGACTCAGGTGCATCCTTTCACTTCACTCCCCATAGAGAGTGGTTCTGCGAGTATGAGAAATACGATGGTGGTGATGTCTTCTTAGGAGATGATAGGAAGGCTAGAATCATTGGTCGGGAAAAAGTAAAGTTGAAGTTGCAAGGTGGAAGGGTTAGAACACTTCCGGGTGTTCTACATATTCCTGCATTGGCCAGAAATCTGATTTCTGTAAGCAAGTTGGATGATGCAGGTGTAAAGACAGTGTTCGAGAAAGATACCTGCAAGATGGTTTGAGGAGCACTGATATTAATGCGGGGAGTTCGGATTGGAACTTTGTACAAGCTGCAAGGTAGCACTGTTGTTGATGGGTGCAATAGTTCTATGGTTCCTGAAAATGGAGTAGAGAATCTAGTGGTCTCTGGAGAGAAGACCATGTTGTGGCATCAAAGGCTTGGACATATTGGAGAGAAGGGCCTTCGAATACTTCATGGTAAAGGTATGGTAGAAGGTATGAATAATAGCTATCTGGATTTTGATTTCTGTGAAAATTGTGTATATGGGAAGCAGAATCGGGTGAGTTTCCCCTCTGGTGGTAAGAGGACGAAACAGATATTAGAGCTTGTGCACAGTGATGTGTTTGGACCTGTGAAGGTTCCATCACTGGGTAAGTCTGTGTACTATGTATCATTCATAGATGACTTCTCAAGGAATACATGGATATATTTTCTTAAGAAGAAATCTGAAGTCTTTGACAGGTTTAAAGAATTTAAGGCTCTGGTGGAAAATCAGACAGAGAAGAAGATAAAGGTGCTGAGGACAGATAATGGTGGAGAATTTTGCAGCAAGGAATTTGAAGAATTTTGTAAGAAGTGTGGTATAGCATGGCAGAAGACTACTCCATATACACCTCAACAAAATGGAGTCGCAGAAAGAATGAACAAGACGTTGATGGAAAGGGCAAGAAGCATGCTTAGTGGTGCCAGGTTAGGACAGGAATTCTAGGCAGAGGCGGTGGATACTGCATGTTACCTAATCAACAGATCACCTTCATCAGCGTTGGAGGATAAGACTCGACAAGAAGTATGGACTGGTAAGAAACCCTCTCTTTCACATCTAAGGGTATTTGGATGTGATGCATATGTACATGTTCCAAAGGAGAAACGAACCAACTTGGATAGTAAATCTGAAAAGTGCATCTTTATTGGGTATAAGGATGGTTTAAAGGGTTATAAGATTTGGAACCTAGTCACATGGAAGGTTGTGTACAGCCGAGATGTGTTGTTCAGAGAGGTAAAAGATGTTATTCAACATGAAGTCCAACCAAAGGAACCTGAGAAGATAGAGTTTGAGCCAAAGGATGAAGAATCAGACTCTGCAGCAGAGGAGGAATCAGAAGATGAAGATCCACAAACTCCGGCTGTGAGAAGATCAGTTCGAGAAAGAAGGCAGCCAGAAAGGTATAGTCGATCTGCTTTCAGTTCAAATTTGGTTTGTCTGTTATTGATAATGATCCCAGAACTGTGAAGGAAGCAGTGGATTCGGAGGATGCAAAACTCTGGAAAGAGGCCATGGTCGATGAAATGGCATCTTTGCACAAAAATGAGGCTTGGGATCTGGTGGAGTTGCCGGCTGGAAGGAAACCCATTGGCAGCAAATGGGTGTTCAAGAAGAAGACAAATGCAGAAGGAAAGGTGGAGAAATACAAAGCTTGGTTGGTAGCAAAAGGTTATTCCCAGGTGCCGGGAATTGATTTTGGTGATATTTTTTCTCCTGTTGCCAAGGTAACTTCTATTAGATTACTTTTATCTGTTGCTGCTGCTTTTGATTTTGAGGTAGAACAGATGGATGTGAAGACAACATTTCTTCACGGGGATTTGGAAGAGGAAATCTACATGAAGCAACCTGGAGGCTTTGCGGTGAAGGGTAAGAAAGAACTGGTATGCAAGTTAAAGGAGTCTCTGTATGGGTTAAAACAGTCACCAAGGATGTGGTATCAGAAATTTGATATACGGGGACTTGGCTTTACCAGAAGCAAAGCAGATCATTGTGTGTATTTTAAATTAATTGGTGACCGTATTATTTATCTGGTCTTGTATGTGGATGATATGTTGCTGGTTGGAAATGACAAAGAAATTATCCAGGATTTGAAGACCCAATTGTCCTCCAAATTCAACATGAAAGATCTTGGTGCTGCAAACTATATTTTGGGCATGGAAATTAAAAGAGATCGGTCAAAGAGGAAGCTTTGGTTAAACCAGAGGAAGTATGTCGAGACAATACTCTAGAGGTTTAATATGCAGGATAGTAAACCGGTGAAGGTTCCTATTCCTGTAGGTGTGAGGTTATCTGCTGAACAGTGTCCCAAGACACAAGAAGAGGAAGAGGACATGTCCCGTGTTCCATATGCAAGTGCAATGGGTAGCCTGATGTATGCAATGGTCTGTACTAGACCAGACATTGCACATGCAGTGGGAGTATTGAGCAGGTTTATGTCAAAACCTGGGAAGGAGCACTGGACAACAGTGAAGCAGGTTTTCAGGTATTTGCGTGGCACTAGTGATTATGGTTTGTGCTACCAAGGAAGACCAGGATTGGACAGAGTGTTG
This sequence comes from Pinus tabuliformis, assembly GCA_031772625.1. Lineage (NCBI taxonomy): Eukaryota > Viridiplantae > Streptophyta > Pinopsida > Pinales > Pinaceae > Pinus > Pinus tabuliformis. The sequence goes on along the minus strand of CM062814.1, from coordinate 207,399,045 downwards.
GATATTCATGGCTTTGTTGATGCAGACTGGGCTGGAGATCTGGATCAGAGAAGATCTACAAGTGGGTATGTGTTTAACCTATTTGGAGGTGCAGTCAGTTGGATGAGTAAGAAACAATCTGTAGTGGCACTATCAACTACAGAGGCAGAATACATGGCAGCCACTCATGCAAGCAAGGAAGCAGTTTGGTTACAGAGATTGTGTTCAAGTATGGGGTTAGTACAGTGAGCTATAAGAATAGACTGTGACAGCCAAAGTGCAATTTTCTTGGCAAAGAACCCTGCTTATCATTCAAAGACAAAGCACATTGATGTTCAATATCACTTTGTGAGGGATATGATAGAAGACAAAAAGGTGTTGCTGGTAAAGGTGGACACTTTGAAGAATATTGGAGATGCATTGACAAAATCTGTGAGCTCTGAGAAGTTCTCTTCGTGTAGAGAAGCAATGGGAATCTCAGGGCTGAAAAATGACTAAGCTCTCCTGTGGCCCCCTGTGGAAAGAAAACAACAAGTGGGAGATTGTTGGGTTGTGTTATATTATTTCCACGTAGTTAATAGGGGGTTTGAAGGTCACCCGTAACCCCATGTTAGGTTGGGCGGACCCACCTATGATGGTTTTGTGCATGATTTTCGTACATGTTTTTTGGACGTGATGGTTTTCGGTCCATGGTATTGGATGCTTCGGCATGTATAAATATGTATTGTAACATTGAAAGGAACATAATGAAAAATCAAGCTAGTAGTACCGGTTTTGAGATCTAGGGAAAAATCTTTGTGCATATGTGTTTTATGGGTTATGCTCTCACATTGTTTATTTTCTTTGTTTAAGAATTCGTATGCAGGTAATTTCTGTACAGGGTTAAAACCTACATCTTAATTTTCTTTTATATCCTAAATATTTATTGTGCCACAAGTCCTCATTAAATAAATAATTTTTTTCATATTATTATTATTATATAGAATGCAAGTTTCCTTTATTCCCTAGTGATTGAGTGAAGCTTTCACATTTTTATGCCATCTTCATTTGAGTCACAATTGATTTTCATTTGAGTTGGAAGCAATTTTGTGAAGCCTCTTTCAGTTCATATCATTTATCATGTTCTTGTGCATTAAGTACCTAGCCATAACCATGTTATTAATGGGGGAAAATATGTTATTAATGGGGGAAACTATATTTTTTATTTGAGGAGGGAAATCATATATTGTATTTTCTTTTTATCTAGGTTCATATCAGTGGCCACCAACCTATTCCAATGCCTCATAACATAATTTTCCTTTTTTGTAGTTTTCTATTTTTAGAGATTTTTAGTTCTTGAACTTTTAGAGTCATTTTGAGTCCCTAAATGACAATTTTAGGGAAACAAACTTACTATAGTCTTTGAATTCATGAAGAATAAAAAATTTTACTCCTTGGATAAAATTTTCCTACGAGTTGTCATGCACATCAAACAAAGATTGCATCCCAAAGTTACAACCCTTGGAAGTGGATGTTCCAACTTACCCCATTGGGGCCTATAAGATTGTTATGAAACCAGCTCACAGAAAGATAGAAAAGATAAATGAATGCCTTAGAAATCAATCTCTTCGAGGGGCCAACTATTGGGTTGTGTTATATTCTTTCCACGTAGTTAATAGGGGGTTTGAAGGGCACCCGTAACCCCACATTATGGGGTCTGGGGCAGCACCCCGGAAAATTTTGGTTTTGGACCATATGTTAGGTTGGGCGGACCCACCTATGGTTTTGTGCATGATTTTCGCACATGTTTTTTGGACGCGATGGTTTTCGGTCCATGGTATTGGACGCGATGGTTTTTTCGGTCCATGGTATTGGATGCTTCGGCATGTATAAATATGTATTGTAACATTCAAAGGAACATAATGAAAAATCAAGTTGGTAGTCCCGGTTTTGGGATCTAGGGAAAAATCTCTGTGCATATGTGTTTTATGGTTTATGCTCTCGCATCTTTTATTTTCTTTGTTTAAGAATTCGTATGCAGGTAATTTCTGTACAGGGTTAAAACCTACACCAACCTCCTTTACATTACACAAACGAACAATTCTTGGATGATACAAATGATAAGACCTCCTTTCTATATATAGGAGTCTAAGGGGTCATAATATAATCAGAGCCGACATAACAATAATAATGTAAGGGCACAATAATAACAATAGTGGGCTTCTATGGGGCACAATAATAACAATATGGGGACTACATGGGCACAACAATATAATAAGGGGTTGTACTAATAACAATAAGGGGTTACACTAGTAGTATAGGGACCTAACATGCCCCTCTCCTTCAAAAAGTGTTGTCCTCAACGCTTGAGTAGTTTTTGACGCTTCTATACAAAATTCTTGTCCTCCCATGTGGAATCTTCAACGGGTAAGTTCTTCCACTTGATGAGATACTCTGAAATTGATCAATTTCATAATTGTCGGGTTCTTGTTTCTATGACTGCTCCAGGTTCCAATATGGTTTTTCCTTCCTTATTAAGTCCTGATAATATTGTTTGAACTGGAACCTTCCACAACTTTTTAATGAGTGGCCACACTTCTTCATCCTTTTTCCATTCAGCCCTTGCTTTGTGTATCCAATCTGGCTGGATAATAGAAATAGCACAAAACAATGCCTCCACATCCTCATCCTTTCTTGAGAGTGCATCTAAAACAATATTTTGCTTCCCATTTTTGTAGATGATTTCAAAGTCATAACCCAACATATTTGTGACCCATTATTTTTGTTTTTCTAAAGATAATCTTTGTTCTGAAAAGTAGTTAAGACTATCATGATCCATTTTTACCTGAAAGTGTCTTCCCATTAGGTAAGGTCGCCATTTCTTAAGTGCATGTAATATTGCCAACATTCCTTCTCATAAATTGCTTGCTTGAGATGTAGTTGTAAGAATATCCAATCGCCTACATCAAAACTTCTTTCACTGTGATGTTGAATTTCCTGTTGTTTCATTCGATTCTACACCAAAGTGGCATTATCCTTTAAAAGTTGGAGAACTTGTTGTTGATGCTCGATGAGATCTTTCAATGCTTGAATATTTTTCTTCTTGATATGTCATTCTATCTTGAGAGTTTGAGGAGTGGTAATTTCTTTGAATGCATTACAAGATATGGTCAGATTCATTTCTTGATGCTCGACGTGATCTTTCACTTCTTGAACATTTTTCTTGTTGATATATCCTTCTATCTTGATAGTTTGAGGAGTGGTAATTTCGACCAATGCATTACAAGATATGGTGAGATTTATTTCTTCTTTCTCGATGTGATCTTTCACTTCTTGAACCTTTTTTTTCTTGATGTTTCCTTCTATCTCGAGAATTTGAGGAGTGGTAATTCTTGCCAATACTTTACAAGATATGGTCGGATTCATTTCTTCTTTCGCTAAGGTTGGTTCCTGGTGTATATCTTCTTCCTTTGATGTTTCTTGGTCCTTTTCTTTCTCCTCTTCATAATCTATGTAAAATAATTTTTTCTCAACATACTTATGACCTTTAGTGTATTTTTTATCACAATTGTAACAAAGCCCTTTTGCTCTTTTTTCTTCCAATTGTTGTGGTGTCAACCTTGTAGGTTGTGGAAGGATAAGAGAAACAATACTTCCATCTTTATATTTGTGAGGGGTAGACTTCTTTGTTGCCATAATTTTGCTTTTCACTTTTCTTGCCCTCTCCAATGAATCAGGTTCTCAATGACGAACCTCATGTTGAATGTTATCCTTTAAAGTTCCTATGGAGACATCAATTCTCTGCTTCTATGGAATATCATTTTCCATTATATTCAGTTTTTGAAAGTCCTCAATGTGCTCTGCCATTGAACACTTTTGTTTGAGATTTATCAAATGGCTAAGGAAGGTGTTTCTCTTTGTATCCTCATAATGTGCTATCATTTCCTCCGTGAAAATTGACCACAGTGGTTTACGAGAAGAAAGCCCTTCATACCATAAAAACTGGTTCGGTTCTAAATAATTAGATGCAATACGTACCTTGTGTAATAGTACCTACCACATGTAGATCAAAATATTTCTCCATCTGTACTATTTTATTTACCGGAACCTTGCCATTAAACTTCCTCATCTCGCTTTTTATTGATTTTAAAAGCTTGATCTTGAAACGACTGTAACTTTGTAATTTCGAATCTTTAAGTTCTGAAATTTTGTCGTGTAGTATCCCTCTGACTCCTCTTTCTAACCCCAAAAGTCTGATCAAGATTGGATTATGTAAGGAAGTGTTACGTCAAATATCTCACGATGACCCGATTATAGACTGGTTCAGTAGAGCGAACTTGTATGAAGTGCCACATGTCACTATTTCAACCTTAGGACCTGAAATTGATACATAGAAAACTGCAATCTGTCCTCTTTCTGTAACTTTTGACAAAAATTAAATCTGATTCTCAGAGCGAAAGTTATGATGATTTTCCCAAGGTGATATGTTTGGAATGTAATTCGGGGATATGCAAAAACCCTACGTTCCTCAGATTATATCTCCACAAATATAGCAAGACAGGATCTGAAATTCTGAGGTGAGGCTTAGACTGATTTCTTCTCAAATGGGTTTTTTTTAGCTTTTTAAACTTCAAAGCGAAATAGTTATAGTGAAATTTCCACGATGACATGTTTCAGATGAAATTCTGGAGCTTGCCAAAACCCTAAATTCCTCAGATCATATCTCCAAAAAAATAGCGAGACAAAATCTGAAATTCTGATCGAAGGTTTAGCGCGATTTAGTCTCAAACAGGTTTTTTTTTAAGCTTCTAAAACGTCACAGAAAAAAGTTATAACGACAATTCCATGATGACCTATTCAGAGCAGCGAACCCCTAGAATCCAAATCTTTGATAGAAAATGTTATGAAACCAACTCACAAAAAGATAGAAAAGATAGATGAATGCCTTAGAAATCAGCGTCTTCGAGGGGAAACCTCTTTTACATTACACAAATGAACAATTCTTGGACGATACAAATGGAAAGACCTCCTTTCTATATATACGAGTCTAAGGGGTCGTAATATAATCAGAGTTGACATTACAATAAGGGGTTACACTATTAGTATAAGGGCCTAACAAAGATTTTGGAAATTCTCCTCCTAGGGTTAGGTTTTTATGGTTTCTCATTTTTTCTTTATAATAAAAATCCCTTAGAGCCTCATTCTAACACAAGTCCAAAAAAATATTTAAACAGACGTATCCATCACATCTCTTCTTATAGGGAAGCTGCAACCATTTGAGGTAGTTTTCTTTCATTCTACAACATCTTCCATATATTAATTGAAGTTAAGTTTCATTTTAAATCCTATGTTTTGGTTTTATATTTGTATTTCATTTTGTTCCTTCATAAATTTGAATCAATGGTGTCAGAGCAATCTTCGCTTTCTCTGTTTTTTTGTGTATGTCCCTAATGAGGTCGAGGTATAAGGATTTGGGACTTGAACTATTTAATCCTTTGCAAGACCATCCTCACTGACCTAGATGATCTCCCTCGGTGAAAGAAAAGAAAGGAAAGTGAGTAGGAGATCCTATCAAACCATTTTTGAAAGAAGCCTTGAAGTGACATAAGAACAAGATGATGTATAATTGTTTCAAGATCCTTTGGTGGATACCAATAGGAAACACATCTCCATCTGGTGGTCACTTTAGAGGTGATGCCCCCATTAAGGTACAAGTTATTTTTGACATTCCTATATTTGAAGGCCAAATAGATGTAGATGCTCTAGATAAATGTTTAAATTTTCTAGAAAAATCTTTTTTGATCCACAAATTTTCCCATAGAGAAACAATTACTCTTGCACTCCTTAAGGCCACCCCCCATTTCAAGGACTTGTGAGAAGATTAATATGATAAAATGGACACAAATGAATACACACTACTTTCAATTGTACGCACTTGGAACTCCTTTAGGGATGTTGCTAAGGAATTAGAAGCTATGAAGACCAATACATGAGTTTGACCATAGTACGACAGAAAAGGGAATAAGTAGTTCTCAAGTTCACAAACATTTGTGGTAACCTGCAAACCAAGCTAGGTATCAAGGACTCAAAGTGACATTTGGTGTTCATGTACTATGGTTTTTTGCATAAATACATCTAGTCGACATAAATATAGTTTGTGGGCATCTCCTTGATTGGTGCAACATATCGATATGCTATCAAAATTGTGAAAGAATTTAAATAGAAGAAGTGAGACTTTGGATATGTAAATCCTTCATAGTGGAAGCAGGGCAAGCTCTTGTAATTTAAATTCGTTAATAGATGAGCTTTTAAAATTATATGGATGGCATGTAACGTGAAATTGGTAAAACAAAGTTAAAAGAACAAAATGGTTGTTTCTTTATTATTAAACCAATAATCTTAATTATGAGAAGCTAAATTTATATTTTATAAGTGATAAATCAATTACTGAATGTATAGAAAGTATTGCATATACATTTAAATAAATTAAACGTGTGGTACACATATATAAATTATATTTAGAATAAAAATATAATATTTATTTCCAATAACATTAATAATGTAATAGGTTAGTTATATCTATACATATATGAAAAATTTTCATATAATTAAAATAGAGATATTTAAATTAGATATATGATATGATAACTATAAGGATGTTATTACATTTTATGGTACTAATTTAATGATTTCTTTTAGTTTTATTTTTGTCTTTAGAAAGGTTTTAGAAAGATATTAAGAGAGGTATATCAAGATTATTATATTTTTTTATGAACAAGAATGGTGAGAGGGTTACTCTTTAAATTTATTTTAAAAATTGTGATTTGATTTGGATATTTATAAATTTTTTTAATAAATAGTGTTTTTCATTTTCAACCTTTTTAGTGTCATAATTAGGACATAATCTTTCTATCTATGACATTTTGGGGACTGTCCAAAGTTGATGTCCATTTTCTTCTTTACGCTTGTCAAAAAAGAGAAACTTTTGATCTTCTAGATTAGTGTCAATCACTGCTTGAGAGTATCTTAATTTTCTATTATATCCTAAATATTTATTGTGCCACAAGTCCTCATTAAATAAATATTTTTTTTCATATTATTATTATTATATAGAATGCAAGTTTCCTTTATTCCCTAGTGATTGAGTGAAGCTTTCACATTTTTATGCCATCTTCATTTGAGTCACAAGTGATTTTCGTTGGAGTTGGAAGCAATTTTGTGAAGCCTCTTTCAGTTCATATCATTTATCATGTTCTTGTGGATTAAGTACCTAGCCATAACCATGTTATTAATGGGGGAAAAGATGTTTTTTTTTTTTTTGCTTGTTAAGACTAACCTACGCACCCACGGGGATTTGAACCGGTGACCTATCGCAAGGAGTGCCTTATCAGCACACCCATTCACCGTCAATCCAAAGCTCCGTGGGCTAATGGGGGAAAAGATGTTATTAACGGGGGAAAACATTTTTTTCTTTGAGGAGGGAAATCATATATTGTATTTTCTTTTTATCTAGGTTCATATCAGTGGCCACCAACCTATTCCAATGCCTCATAACATAATTTTCCTTTTTTTGCAGTTTTCTATTTTTTGAGCTTTTTAGTTCCTGAACTTTTAGAGTCATTTTGAGTCCCTAAATGACAATTTTAGGGAAACAAACTTACTATGGTCTTCGAATTCAAGAAGAATAAAAAATTGTACTCCTTGGATAAAATTTTCCTACAAGTTGTCATGCACATCAAACAAAGATTGCATCCCAAAGTTACAACCCTTGGAAGTGGATGTTCCAACTTACCCCATTGGGGCCTATAAGATTGTTATGAAACCAGCTCACAGAAAGATAGAAAAGATAGATGAATGCCTTAGAAATCAACCTCTTCGAGGGGGCAACCTCCTTTACATTACACAAATGAACAATTCTTGGATGATACAAATGGTAGGACCTCCTTTCTATATATAGGAGTCTAAGGGGTCATAATATAATCAGAGCTGACATAACAATAATAATGTAAGGGCACAATAATAACAATAGTGGGCTTCTATGGGGCACAATAATAACAATATGGGGACTACATGGGCACAAAAATATAATAAGGGGGTTGTACTAATAACAATAAGTGGTTACACTAGTAGTATAGGGACCTAACATGCCCCTCTCCTTCAAAAAGTGTTGTCCTCAATGCTTGAGTAGTTTTTGACACTTCTGTACAAAATTCTTGTCCTCCCATGTGGAATCTTCAACGGGTAAGTTCTTCCACTTGATGAGATAATCTGAAATTGATCAATTTCATAGTTGTTGGGTTCTTGTTTCTGTGACTGCTCCAGGTTCCAATATGATTTTTCCTTCCTTATCAAGTCGTGATAATATTGTTTGAACTGGAACCTTCTGTAACTTTTGAATGAGTGGCCACACTTCTTCATCCTTTTTCCATTCATCCCTTGCTTCGCGTATCCAATCTGGTTGGATAATAGAAATAGCACAAAATAATGATTCCACATTCTCATCCTTTCTTGAGAGTGCATCTGAAACAACATTTTGCTTCCCTTTTTGTACATGATTTCAAAGTCATAACCCAACATATTTGTGACCCATTATTTTTGTTTTTCTAAAGATAATCTTTGTTCTAAAAAGTATTTAAGACTATCATGATCCATTTTTACCTTGAAGTGTCTTCCCATTAGGTAAGGTCGCCATTTCTTAAGTGCATGTAATATTTCCAACATTCCTTCTCATAAATTGCTTACTTGAGATGTAGCTGTAAAAATACCCAATCGCCTACATCAAAACTTCTTTCACTGTGATGTTGATTTGCCTGTTGTTTCATTTGATTCTGCACCAAAGTGGCATTATCCTTTAAAAGTTGGAGAACTTGTTGTTGATGCTCGATGTGATCTTTCACTGCTTGAATATTTTTCTTCTTGATATGTCCTTCTATCTTGAGAGTTTGAGGAGTGGTAATTTCTTTGAATGCATTACAAGATATGGTCGGATTCATTTCTTGATGCTCGATGTGATCTTTCACTTCTTGAACATTTTTCTTCTTGATATGTCCTTCTATCTTGATAGTTTGAGGAGTGGTAATTTTGACCAATGCATTACAAGATATGGTCAGATTCATTTCTTCTTTCTCGATGTGATCTTTCACTTCTTGAACCTTTTTCTTCTTGATGTGTCCTTCTATCTTGAGAGTTTGAGGAGTGGTAATTCTTGCCAATACTTTACAAGATATGGTCGGATTCATTTCTTCTTTCGCTAGGGTTGGTTCCTAGTGTATATGTTCTTCCTTTGATGTTTCTTGGTCCTTTTCTTCCTCCTCTTCATAATCTATGTAAAATAATTTCTTCTCAACACACTTACGACCTTTAGTGTATTTTTTATCACAATTGTAACAAAGCCCTTTTGCTCTTTTTTCTTCCAATTGTTGTGGTGTCAACCTTGTAGGTTGTGGAAGGATAAGAGAAACAATACTTCCATCTTTATATTTGTGAGAGGTAGACTTCCTTGTTGCCATAATTTTTCTTTGCACTTTTCTTGCCCTCTCCAATGAATCAGGTTCCCAATGACAAACCTCATGCTGAATTTTATCCTTTAAAGTCCCTATGGAGACATCAATCCTCTGCTTCTATGGAATATCATTTTCTGTTATATTTAGTTTTTGAAAGTCCTCAATGTGCTCTACCATTGAACACTTTTGTTTGAGATTTATCAAATGGCTAAGGAAGTTGTTTCTCTTTGTATCGTCATAATCTGTTATCATTTACTCTGTGAAAATTGACCACGTGACAAGTGGTTTACGAGAAGAAAGCCCTTTATACCATAAAAATTGATTCAGTTATAAATAATTAGATGCAATACGTACCTTTTGTAACAGTGGTACAACATGTAGATCAAAATATTTCTCCATCTGTACTATTTGATTTACCGGAACCTTGCCATCAAACTTCCTCATCTCTCTTTTTCTTGATTTTAGCAGCTCGATCTTGAAATGACTGTAACTCTGTAATTTCAAAGCTTTAAGTTCTAAACTTTTCTCGTGTAGTAGCCCTCTAAGTCCTCTTTCTAACCCCAAAAGTCTAATCAAGATTGGATTATGTAAGGAAGCATTATGTCAAATCTCCCACGATGACCCGACTATAGACTGGTTCAGTAGAGCGAACTTGTACGAAGTGCCACATGTCACTGTTTCAACCTCAGGACCTGAAATTGATATATAGAAAACTGCAGTCTGTCTTCTTTCTCCAACTTTTGACGAAAATTAAATATGATGCTCAGAGCGAAAGTTATGAAGATTTGCCCAAGGTGATATTTTTGGAATGTAATTCGGGGATATGCAAAAACACTACGTTCCTCAAATTATATCTCCACAAATATAGCGAGACAGGATCTGAAATTCTGAGGTGGGGCTCAGACCGATTTCTTCTCAAATGGTTTTTTTTTTTTTAGCTTTTTAATCTTCGGAGCGAAATAGTTATAGTGAAATTTCCACGATGAAATGTTTCAAATTAAATTATGGAGCTTGCTGAAACCCTAACTTCCTCAGTTCATATCTCCGAAAAGATAGCGAAACAAAATCTGAAATTCGGACTGAAGGTTTAGCGTGATTTAGTCTCAAACAGGCTTTTTTATTAAGCTTTTGAAACGTCATAGAAAAAAGTTATAATGACAATTCCATGATGACCTATTTAGAGCAGCGAAACCATAGAATCCAAAGCTTTGATAGCAAATGTTATGAAACCAGCTCACAAAAAGATAGAAATGATAGATGAATGCCTTAGAAATCAACCTCTTCGAGGGGAAACCTCTTTTACATTACACAAATGAACAATTATTGGATGATACAAATGGAAAGGCCTCCTTCTTATGTATATGAGTCTAAGGGGTCATAATATAATTAGAGACGACATAACAATAAGGGGTTACACTAGTAGTATAGGGGCCTAACAAAGATTTTGGAAATTCTCCTCCTAGGTTAGGTTTTTTATGGTTTCTGATTTTTTCTTTATAATAAAAATGCCTTAGAGCCTCATTCTAACACAAGTCCAAAAAAAATTTAAAAAGACGTGGCCATCACATCTCTTCTTATAGGTAAGCTACAACCATTTGAGCTAGTTTTCTTTCATTCTACATGTATAGAATTTCAACATCTTCCATATATTAATTGAGTTAAGTTTCATTTTAAATCCTGTGTTTTGGTTTTAAATTTGCATTTCATTTTGTTCCTTCATAAATTCAGATCAATGGTCTCAAAGCAATCTTTGCTTTCTCTGTTTTTTTGTGCATGTCCCTAATGAGGTTGAGGTGTAAGGATTTGGGACTTGAATTATTTAATCCATTGCACGACCATCCTCACTAACCCAGATGATCTCCCTCGGTGAAATAAAAGAAAGGAAAGTGAGTAGGAGATCCTATCAAACTGTTTCTGAAAGAAGCCCTCAAGTGACATAAGAACGAGATGGGGGATAATTCTTTTGAGATCCTTTGGTGGATACCAATAGGAAACACATCTCCATCAGGTGGTCACTTTAGAGGTGACACAACCATTAAGGTACAAGTTATTTTTGACATTCCTATATTTGAAGGCCAAATGGATGTAGATGCTCTAGATAAATGTTTAAATTTTCTAGAAAAATATTTTTTGATCCACAAATTTTCCCATAGAGAAACAATTAATCTTGCACTCCTTAAGGCCACCCCCCATTTCAAGGACTCGTGAGAAGATTAATATGATAAAATGGATGCAAACGAATACACACTACTCTCAGTTTTACGCACTTGGAACTCCTTTAGGGATGCTACTAAGGAATTAGAAGTTACGAAGACGAATACATGAGTTTGACCATAGTACGACAAAAAAGGGACTAAGTAGTTCTTGAGTTCACAAACATTTGTTGTACCCTACAAACCAAGCTAGGTATCAAGGACTCAAAGTGACATTTGGTGCTCATGTACTATGGTCATTTGCATAAATACATCCAGTCGACATAAATATAGTTTTTTGGCATCTCCTCGATTGGTGCAACATATCGATATGCTATCAAAATCGTGAAAAAAATTAAATAGAAGAAGTAAGACTTTGGATATGCAAATCCTTCATAGTGGAAGTAGGGCAAGGTCTTTCCCAAGACACAAAATAAAGGAAAAATCTAGGCTGGACCACTCTAGGACAACCCATCAAAGCCAAAAGAAAATAACGCTAATGAGAAGACAAAGAAAGACATGGGAAATTTTAATTTTTCTTCGGGCTATATTGTTCATTGTTTTAGATAATTGAATTTCTTTATTTCTATATTAAATTTACCCTATATCATTATATCATTATTCAACAAAATATGTAATTATATAGAAAAACAACATCATCATCAATGCAGTGGAGCATAAAGGAACAATAAAAGAAAACCATTCACACATAGAGACACTAGGATTGGTCGGAGACCAAGGAAAAACCCACTATGGGGAAAATCGTTTCAAATTCTTCTGCTTACTAGATTGTCATTGAATGATTTACCAAAAGAGAGTATAATGATCCATATCTTCAATCATAATTCTATCTAGTAAAATCAACTAAACAACATCCATAAGATGAATGCAACAATGTTAATAATAAAAAACCTCATTCAGAAGCCTATGACCAACTGTCACTGTCTATGGTCAACTACCAAACTCTGTGTCAACTGACGAAATATGTGGTCAACTATAAAACTCAAACCCTAGGTATCAATTGAACAATGAGAGTTTCACGCATGCAGGTGAAACCCTTCAACCACATGCATATAACTACATGTCTATGGTTATTTTGAAGCCCCGAAAATCGGGTCGACAACAAGGGGGATACCCACCCGGTCCGGACCTTGGTTGGCAGCTCCTTATCTGTTTGGTATAGCGGGTCCGACTGGGAATAATGGGACCAGTTTCCCAATCTAAGGGTGTGTGTGTGTGTGTAGAGTTGGATGATGTTGATCTAGGAGTATTTTAATCTAATTTAATTCAAACTTCTAAAATAACTCTATGCTATTGTAATCTAATAAAAAACAACACATCTAATCTACGCTAACTCGGGGTGTATTTCTGCTATTATGCGATCTAAAGAGATTTCGAACAATAACTAGTAATAAAGATCACTCAGCTATCATAAGAATAGAAATCAATTAAGATAAACCATTCTGCATAAGAAGTTAGACAAAACAGTTGTGAACAGCATATCGCATAATAAGTTATTCATATATCAAGCACAAATTAATGACTCCACTGTACAAAAGTGACAAATGGTATCCCACACATTCATGCATTAACATATAAACAACTGAAAACTGCATATCACTTTAAGAATATAAGCAGAAATTGGTAAAGAGATATTGAATTTTAACTTCCGAAGCAGAAAAATTGTCATATGTCTAAATTTTGTTATGGACAGATAGAGAATATTACGCCTTATCCTATCACTGATACTTCGTCTCAACCTTTTCATATTCCAACTGTTTGTTTCCTCAGGCTTAGTTCTTGTATTCACACCAGACATTACTTGGTCTTTTAAAGATAAAATAAGGTCTTCTCTGCGTGCTAGCTTTTAAAATATGCTCATTTGTCGTAGGTAGAGCCTCTGCTGCCCACAAGCGTCCATAGCCTCGACAGGGTTACCTGTTACCCAGCAATGATCCTTTATCCTGCTTGAGGTTATTTACAACCTTTTCAGAGGAAAACCATTTTTGACACTTTTTCCTTTTTTATTCTCTAAAGAACAATGTCTTGGTTTGGTGGCCAAATTATGACACAGACATTCACTTGATTTACACTTTTGCTGAACAAGCTGGCTCGTGATGAGACCCCTTGTCTTTTGATTGCAACAATGTTGAGTCGTTGCCCTGGTTTGGTAGACAGTATTGGCAAAGTCAGCAAGTTATAATATCTGTGATCTTGATAAGCCGGCTCGTGATGAGACCTCTTATTCTATGAGATATAGTGTTTTCTCGGCTTGTTCCTCTGAATGCTGCGATTTTCTTTAGTAGGGAGGAAGTCATTGTTTTTCCTTAAGAAAGCTTTGGACGACAATAATAGAGTTCGAAAACAGCAGCTTTACAGAGAATATTTATTTTATTATTGATACCTTTCATTGTGCTGATATAAAACAATTTTTCACCAAAGGTTGCTTTCATCAAATTTTTGAAGTTGAAACTAGCATCATGTCTAGGCTAAAGTTAACTCTACCTATCAATAATAAAAATCAGATTTTTTGAAAATTTTTGCTACTTGTACAAGCGAAAAGCTCAAAATCTAATAGAGAATTGGTGTCTTTTTCATGAACCTTTTTAGTGACCATCTACAACTGGTTTTATTTATAAGAAAGAGAAAAACAAATAAAAACTAAAACTATCCTACAAAAATAGAAGAGTGATCTTCTATGGAAAATATACTTTAAGAATCTATCCATTCACAGGCAAAGAATCTCTTCTACCTGCTAAATCCTGCAACACAAACGCCGATGGGCCTATGACTTCTACAATCTGAAAAGGACCAAGCCACAGTTTCTGAAATTTCGTATGTTTGCCCTTTTCTTCATGAGCCTTATCCCATTTCAAAACTAAATCTCCCATCTGAAATTTTTTCTGGTCATTATGCTTGAGTCAAAAGAGGATTTTATCAGCGCTTGGTGGTGAGCATGGGTTTTCTTGGCTTGTTCTCGTCGTTCTTCTAATTTAATTATTTCCATTTGTCTTAGTTGTATGGAGGAGGTAGATACCTCATCGATGTGTTGTACCAAAGACAAAGAGGAGATGACTAAGTGAGTTGGAAGAACCACTTCTTTCCCATAAACTAAATTAAAGGAAGAAGTGTTGATTGAAGCTTTCTTCGTTATTCTATCTTCCCATAAAGCATTTAACAACGCTTTGTGCCAATTCTTTTGGTTTTGGTCGACTGTTCTTTTAATAATCCTGATCAAGTTTTTGTTTGTTGATTCAGCCAATCCATTACCTTGCGGATAGTAGTTGGCTGAATATTTCAGTTTGAACCCTCTTTTAAGTGAAAACTCAGTCATTGTATTTCCACAAAAGTATGAAGCATTATCAAACATTAAAGCCGTTGGCAATCCAAACCTAGTGATTATAAATTGATCTATGAATTCAATAATGTTTTCAGAATTAGCTGTCTTGAGAGGAACTGCTTCTACCCATTTAGTAAAATAATATGTTGCCGTGAGGATGTACCTATGCTGCTTAGAAGAGTGAGGAACGATCTCACCTATTATGTCCAAGCCCCATTGACTGAATGGTTGCTTGATGTTTACCGGCTGTAGTGGCATGGACGGTTTCTTTTGTTTCCCTGCAGCAGTCTGGCAGACTTGGCATTTCCTCACGTAACTGTGTGAGTCTTTGAACAGCGTGGGCCAATAATATCCTGCACGTAAGATTTTATGTGCAGTAGCATCTTTAGCATAGTGTCCGCCTGCTGGTCCGTCGTGGAGTTTCTGCAAAACCTTTTCGGCTTCAGTTTTCTCAAGACACCTAAGAAGAACAGAATCGTAATTCCTTTTAAACAGAACATCATTTATGAGCTGGTATTGTTTAGCTTTCAACCTCAGAGCTCTTTTCTTGGTATGATCCAGGTGTGATGGAGCATACCCGTTCTTAAGATAATAAATGGTGTCAGCATATAATGATTTTGCATCATTTAGGCTTACCTCATACGTATGTACCTCTTCAGATGAATTCTCAGGAATTTGCGATGCTCCAGCCAACATTTTGCAGAAGCCTTGACCTCTTACAATGTTTGTTGGTTTGATCTCAAGATCGTATTCTTATAAAGTGGTGATCCAATTTGCTCTTTTTCCGCCCACATCCTTCTGTATCAGAAGGTTTCTTACCGCTGGAAACGGTACTATGACCTTAGTATGGGCTTTAAGTAAGAAAGGTCTGAAATATTTGATCACTTTGAAAACAGCATATGCCTGTTTCTCCACGTCTGAATAGTTGAGTTTAGCACCTTGTAAATTCGAGCTAAAAAATGTGATTGGAGCTTCCGCTTTCTCTTGATTTGCTTGAGTTAGAATCGCGACATAAGATTTCTCTGAGGCAAACGTGTATAAGATAAAAGATTCTGAAAAATTCGAGGTCGCTAAAGATGGAGCGTTAATGATAGCTTGTTTGATCAAGTTGAATGCTTCATGCTCATCTTGACCCCATTTAAAATTTGAATTCTTTTTAATCCTATTTTGCAAATGAGAAACAATACATGAGAAATCTGGGACAAATCTCTTCACAAAATTGATTTGACCAAGGAACGATTGCAGGGCTTTTTTGTTATGAGGCATGGATATTTCAGAAATTTCTTTGATTCTGTCAGGTTCAATGTGAATGCCAGATTTTGACACTATGAATCCTAGAAGTTTTCCTTCACTTAATGCGAAAAAAGATTTCTTTGGGTTAAGTGAAATCCCATACCTTAAACATCGTTGAAAGATTTGTTTCAAGTCTTTCAGATGGTCTCTTCGCTTCTTGGAGTACACTGTTATATCATCCAGGTAAATCACTACTGATTTATTGACTAAACCTTTGAATGTGATGTCCATGGCTCTCTGAAATGTAGCGCTGGCATTGATCAAACCAAATGGCATCTTCCGATATGCGTATGTACCCCATTTAGTTCGAAATGTGGTTTTTAACTGATCATCGGGATGTACCAGCACTTGATTGTATCTTGAAAATCCATCCAAAAAAGACATTAATTCTGAGCCTGCTACTGCCTGTAATATCTGCTCCATAGGTGGGAGGGGAAAATTGTCTTTTTGACAGGCTTTAGTGAGATTCCAGAAATCGATACAAATTCTAATATCTCCGTTTTTCTTTCTAACGGGTACCATATTGGAGACCCATTTGGAATGTCTGACGGGGAAGATTATTCTGGCTCTCAATAACTTATCTAGCTCAGTTTTTATCTGATTTTCTAAATTGGGGTGGATTTTTTTGAGTTTCTCTTGGATAGGTTTTTCATTGTCAATCATAGGGACAGTGTGTTGAATGATAGAAGTGTCGTATGTCTTCAGCTCATCGTAATTCCAGGCAAAAACATTTTTGTATTGTCTCAAAAGACGGATATATGATAATTTTTCTTCAGGGGCTAGGCCGTGGCCTAGATTAACGTTTTGTGGTTTCTCATCGGTTCCTAGGTTTACTAAATCGTAGTTAAGAGTCGAGCTGTAAAGCTTAGAATTGGTAGACCTTTTAAACCGACTTTTCAAATCATATAAGTCTTCTAACTTAACCACCGATTTAGGTATAGCACTATCAGTGCTATTTTGTTGTATTTGGTGATCATGATGGTCTTCGTCAATTATTTGATTTGAGTAGGATCCTTCAGAAGTGAGGAAATTTACAATGTGTGGATCGTCATTGAATACTCTCCAGTTTGTAATGTTGTCAGGGATGGACGGTCTAAAAATTAGTTCTATTGAGAATCTATCTGGACTAAAATCTTCGGAGGGAATAAGTATAGAGGCCACGTTAGCTAACAGGTCTGCGCTCGCATTTTGGAGTCTTGGGATTGACGAAATATTGAATGCTATGAAATGTGCAGTCAGATCTTGTACTAAAGATTGATAGTGCTTCAAATGACCTGATAGGCAATGTATGGTGTTACGTACCTGTTTGATGACAATCTCAGCGTCTCCGAAGACTTGAAGGTACTTAACGTTCAACCTGATTGCTTTGTATAGGCCTTGCACCAAGGCCTCGTATTCCGCTGTGTTGTTTGTGCAATCGAATTCAAGTCTGCACGTAAGCATGGTCTTATTTCCGTCTGGGCTAATCAGAACGCATCCTGCTCCTGCTCCCTCATTAGATTTAGAGCCATCAAAATATAATTTCCAAAACAAAGATGTATTTACAGGGTTATCTAAAAAATTAACACACTTTGAATTATCAGTTTGGGAAAAAATTTCGACTTGGGACAAAACTGAATTTTCTAAGTAAGGTGAGGTATGAGCAATGAAATTGCCGAGGAAAGAACCTACCGAGTAATTGCCTATGATACTGCTGTTGTATGCTATTGCTTCATTTTCTCCCTCCAATTCTGTCACTATGTACTTCTGGTGTAACTCTCGTTCAACCTTTATTTGATTTGGTTTACCATTGTAGGGTAACCACATGTGTGACCAGTCGGTTGAGAAGTATCCATGGATTTTTTCGGACCAATCCCTGCTAAGAATTAAGCCATATAATTCAGGGATATCAGCTACTAGATCAATAACCTGACACACCTTCGGGTTAGACGACAATCTTATGGTCACTTGATTAAGTTCACCAATCACTTCGACTTGGGATCGATCAAGTTGAACTATGCGCACTGCGGATTTTTGCAGTTGAACATTCAACTTGGCACATATTGATCTGGGTAAAATATTCGTTGAAGCACCAGAATCTACCAAACAATTGTGCACGTTTTTGTTGAAAATTTCATAAGTGAGAAGAAAAGGGGGAGTGTGAGACCTTGATCTTCCTCCAATCAAGGCGATGTCATTTGGGTCAACCTTATTGATCGTGTTGGTTGGAGGTTTTCCTGTGTTGTGGGAAGCTATGGCTGTAGGCAAAGATGTAGTAGGCACGGCATGTAATTCTTTCATCAGTATCTTCTGTTGATGTTTCAATTTGCTCAGCTCATAAAGAGTGATATTAGCCCTAGTCTTTTTCATGTCATCAATAATTTTGTACTCCATTTCATCCGACACAATCAGTGTTCTTGATGGAGGTGTTTGATCTGATTGGACTGGGCTAGATTGAGTTGCTTTAGCGGTTGTTTTCTTTGTTGTGACTTTATCTTTTGCTGCAGGGCTTGCGCCCTTCTGCTTAGGGGTAGTTTGGGGAGGATCAAGTTGATTTTTGCTTCGTGTGCTAATAGGAAATGCTTCTTGATCTTCTTCTTCAGGAGGATGAAATCCTACATTCCTCGTAGTTCCACAACTTCTTCGTCATCAGTCTACCCTTCAGTGGTATTCTCTTCTTCTTCTTCTTCTTCGGATTCGACGTTTGAGATAGCGTTGAGCGGTTTCACCTCCATTGAAGGATTTCTTTTAAAAGCTCTGCAGGGCTTTCTCGAAGAAGTTTCTGCTACTTGTTTTTTTATGTCAATATCTCATTGGACATGGTTTTTAACACTTTTTGTAATCCTTCCAAATTGAAAGGATCTTTCGATTATTTCTTCTTGGGGTCTTCCTTGTAGGAGACTTTCTTAGATTTGCGTTCCTCTATCGCAGATCTTTTTTCAAGGGCTACGACATGTTTCTCTACTGCTATCGCCTCTGTCAAGTTTTCAACTAAGGTTGTCTTATTTGCCCTATCCACGAAGATTGCCAAGTTCGATGGTAAGGCTGTAATATACCATTCACATCTCACTTCTTCGCTGGGCTGGGAAGTAGCGGGAATTTTGTTGAGGATTTTATTGAACCGTAAATTGAAATCTTTGATGGGTTCTCTAGCCTCGACTGTAAGATTGGATAGGTCATTGATTAACGTCGTCGTTGATCTGTCATCACCAAATTTGGTAAGGAATTGACTTTGAAAAATGTCCCAACTTGTGATAGACCTGGAAGGTAATGAAAAGTACCATGACCCGGCTGTTCCTTGCAGTATGTAGGTAAAAAGCCGGACGACAGCATCCTCGTTGGTAACTCCGTTGAGATTAACAGAAAGCATGAAATTATTAATATGCTCTTCAGCTAGCATGCCTGCTTCTGGATTGAATTTGGGTAGCCATTTCTCAGAATGGGCCGGTATTGGGCTCAGGGGTGGAGGCATTAAAACTGCCCCAGGATTGTTCCAAGGAGACTGGGCCATCGTTGAGCTGCTAGTAAATAAAAGTGCAGAGGATGATCCCTGATGCTGGGAAAATGGAGATATTATGATCTTTGATAATTGAAGAGGAGGGGTTGTGGAAGATGGATGAGTGGTTCGGAATGAAGATGTGGGCGGCTGACTTCGCGGTGAGGGAGTTGAGATGGACGACGTAGATGAAAGAGTCTCACTGTCGAACTCTGGTGGTGCCTTCCTTACTCTTTTCCTGGTGGGGAGAGGGAATTCAATTGGCTTGATGCCAAATTTTTCACTCTTTAATCTGGTCAGAGGATGAGCAGGATTGTACTGCGAAGTCACGTTTCTTTGAGATTTATCAGACCTCTGAGTAAAAATAGAAAATCCCTGGAGTTTGCGATTCAGAGTTTGAACTTCGGGGGGTTCAATGATAAATTGGTCTGAAATATTAGGGTATGTAGCAGCGGTTGATACTCGAGCGACTTCTGACTCTGGATTTAAACATACTCGGGAAATCGGGGGAGTTGATGAGGGTGATTTACTCTCAGAATGGTATTTAGATTTTGATTTAGGTGCCATTCATAGTTCAGACCCTCCTTCTAGCGCCAAATATGTTGAAGCCCCGAAAATCAGGTCGACAACATGGGGGATACCCACCCGGTCCGGACCTTGGTTGGCAGCTCCTTATCCGTTTGGTATAGCGGGTCCGACTGGGATAATGGGACCAGTTTCCCAATCTAAGGGTGTGTGTGTGTGTGTAGAGTTGGATGATGTTGATCTAGGAGTATTTTAATCTAATTTAATTCAAACTTCTAAACTAACGCTATGCTATTGAAATCTAATAAAAAACAACACATCTAATCTACGCTAACCCGGGGTGTATTTCTTCTATTATGCGATCTAAAGAGATTTCGAACAATAACTGGTAATAAAGATCATTCAGCTATCATAAGAATAGAAATCAATTAAGATAAACTATTCTGCATAAGAAGTTAAACAAAACAGTTGTGAACAGCATATCGCATAATAAGTTATTCATATATCAAGCACAAATTAATGACTCCACCGTACAAAAGTGCCAAATGGTATCCCACACATTCATGCATTAACATATAAACAACTGAAAAACTGCATATCACTTTAAGAATATAAGCAGAAACTGGTCAAGAGATAAAAGTACCATTTATGACTGGTTCCACTCATAAACTTCAAGCAATAACGATTTATCTCTACTTGTTCTAACATCTACTAAGAGTAAAAAAGTGCAACATCAGTAGCAGACATTAAATGAAAACATTGATAAATCTCGATCCATCCATTCACCAAAAACCCCCTCCGAGGGCGCAAAAGTGCATGTTCTGAGGACAAGTTTTTTGACAAATTTCTGGACCCTTCTCCAAATGCCGAAGAAGGGTTTAAATACTGCTAACTAATTAATCTTAATTACATAAATTTAGGACACAGTTTCAAATGACCGCCCTTCTACTAAAGCAAATTTATTTCTAAAAATTGAATCTAATTTCTAACCGTTTCTGTATTTTCTCCTTAGTGATGTAAGCAATGCAACATTCACCTAGGAAGAGTCAGTTGTTTGTCTTCTCCTTTTGTTTGAGTTACGAAAATAGAAATAACAAGAGCTGGCATCACTTTCTAACAAACTGGAAGATATTTTCCTCTGGCTTGGTGTATTCGTTGTGTGTATACTTAGTAATAACCCAAATTTCTCTCAAATTGATTGTGTTGTTGCTATTTCGGTTTCCGGCCTTGCGAATGACTGAACAAGTTAGGGACTTTGCTCTTTGAACAATTTTCTGTATTGAAAACTGCTTCCGTTCTTTGTTCCGGGTTTTTCTGGTGCGTTTTCCCTCTTTAGCGTTTTTCTTTTTGCTTTACCCAGTCTAAGCTTCTGGATCTTTTGTAAACATGCTTCTTTTGTGCGCCTTTGACTCTGAGTCTTGGATAGTGTATTTCCATCAGTACCTGTTGAGTGATACTCTGGAATCTGTGGTCCTGCTGCATGCGGCATCCGTTTGCGAAGGCATTTCTTCTCTGTTCTCCGAGTATTGACGCTTTCCCCTTTTCCTTAGATGTTTCCTGCACATTGATTTATATTAGTTGTTGTCTTACAGTTTACGCAAAGGAAAAGAGTAATGACGAAAATATTGACATGAAATCTTTAAGCTCTAGTGAATGCATAATCATGACATTCATAATGAACTGACTCTTCGAAAAATACAACACAATCCTTCTTGGATACTTTGGCGTACAATCATTAATTTATTTTTAAGGCGCGCGCCCAATTTTGGTTTGCAGACATCTTTCCTTGAACACTATGTCGAGGAAATTTTACGATGAGTGATTTCTGCGACTCGCATCGCAGTGTCGAGGATTGCGTCGTTTAAGATGTGTCATCGCAGGAATTGATGATCGCATTCATCGCAGATCACACTTAATCATCCAATCATTGTGTGTTGCTTATGCGATGTTGCGATATGCGACGTCGCATATCGACCGTCGACGATTCCTTAAGTTTTTCATTTGAGAGCGCTTCACAATATAAGCGATGCGATGAATTTCGCGTCGCTTCTTCGCAGCTTATTATGCACATAGGAAAGCATCTCACTTTCTTCTCGCGATGTGATACAACTTTATGGAGTTAAAATACAAAAATTTTGATAAAATGTTTTTTTTATTTTTATTTTTGTTAAGGGTCCCCATTTGCTTGGTGTTATTGCTAATACCAATCAAAGAGGGGGGGGGGTGTTGTTGGTGACCACAACAATGGCGATTCATTGTGAAGAACCGGTTATCTCTATTTTTCTATTGAATTTTAACTTCCGAAGGAGAAAAATTTTCATATGTCTAAATTTTGTTATGGACAGATAGAGTATATTACGCCTTATCCTATCACTGATACTTCGTCTCAACCTTTTCATATTCCAACTGTTTTTTTCCTCAGGCTTAGTTCTTGTATTCACACCAGACATTACTTGGTATTTTAAAGATAAAATAAGGTCTTCTCTGCGTGCTAGCTTTTAAAATATGCTCATTTGTCGTAGGTAGAGCCTCTGCTACCCGCAAGCGTCCATAGCCTCGACAGGGTTACCTGTTCCCCAACAATGATCCTTTATCCTGCTTGAGGTTATTTACAACCTTTTCAGAGGAAAACCCTTTTTGACACTTTTTCCTTTTTTATTCTCTAAAGAACAATGTCTTGGTTTGGTGGCCAAATTATGACACAGTCATTCACTTGATTTACACTTTTGCTGAACAAGCTGGCTCGTGATGAGACCCCTTGTCTTTTGATTGCAACAATCTTGAGTCGTTGCCCTATTTTGGTAGACAGTATTGGAAAAGTCAGCAAGTTATAATATCTGTGATCATGATAAGCCGGCTCGTGATGAGACCTCTTATTCTTTGAGATATAGTGTTTTCTCGGCTTGTTCCTTTGAATGCTACGATTTCCTTTAGCAGGGAGGAAGTCATTGTTTTTCCTTAAGAAAGCTTTGGACGACAATAATAGAGTTCGAAAACAGCAGCTTTACAGAGAATATTTATTTTATTATTGATACCTTTCATTGTGCTGATATAAAACAATTTTTCACCAAAGGTTGCTTTCATCAAATTTTTGAAGTTGAAACTAGCATCATGTCTAGGCTAAAGTTAACTCTACCTGTCAATAATAAAAATCATATTTTTTGAAAATTTTTGCTACTTGTACAAGCGAAAAGCTCAAAATCTGATAGAGAATTGTTGTCTTTTTCATGAACCTTTTTAGTGACCATCTACAACTGGTTTTATTTATAAGAAAGAGAAAAACAAATAAAAACTAAAACTATCCTACAAAAATAGAAGAGTGATCTTCTATGGAAAATATACTTTAAGAATCTGTCCATTCACAGGCAAAGAATCTCTTCTACCTGCTAAATCCTGCAACACAAATGTCGATGGGCCTATGACTTCTACAATCTGAAAAGGACCAAGCCACAGTTTCTGAAATTTCGTATGTTTGCCCTTTTCTTCATGAGCCTTATCCCATTTCAAAACTAAATCTCCAATCCGAAATTTTTTTCTGGTCATTATGCTTGAGTCAAAAGAGGATTTTATCAGCGCTTGGTGATTGTTACACTAAAAAATGTCACCTTGACTACTTACAGTTAGTATGGCTCAAATCAACAGTCATGCTACCCTCTTAGGCAAGTCTCATGCCTCTGTTATCCATCTCAAACTCAAAGAAGAGAGAAAGTCTTGTAAAAACTATGTTTATCTCTGGGGTCGCAGGTTCTCTCTAGCCTTACCTGCGGGGACGCTGACCTTGTTCACAAAATATGCGTCCATGGACGCTCTGTATGTTAAGGGACAGGTGCGTCCCTCTGTAAAAGGCAAAATGCGCGAGTTTTATCTTGAAAAAGTTACTTGTGGTTACTTCTAGAACATTCTAGAGGTCGGTTTGATGAAATGGATGCGCCTCCAGTTGGTTCATGTATCTCTATTAAGGGGGAACTAATCCCATCAATAAGGGAGCTATCCCACCCAAAGAGGGGGATGATCCCATTGATAGTGGACCTGAATAACCTCTTTACAGCACTATAAATAAAGGCATTGAGCCAGAAGGAGAGGAGGTTGGAGCTATACATTTTCTTTGGGTAAATGCTGCAGGATTTAGGTCTTCCATTAGAGCCTTTGTGAGGAGAGATTGTCTTCACTTGATTCTACTTGGGAGAGGGTGAGCTTTGTCAAAGTAGAGGAAAACCCTTGATGGACCCTGGGAGGAACTTGCACAACACCAAGGCCAGGTTGTAAGAGTTTCTTTGTTTCGTTATTAATACAAACTGGTTTATTTTTCTCAATAGCTTGTGTTAATGAGTTATTTCATGTGTTCCTTGGTCTGCATGTTGAATATATGTTTTATTATATGAAATGCAAGTGCTTGGTAATTGTTTGATTGTTTGTGGTTGCAGGAATTGACTTGAAGGAGGAGCTCATCTGGATCATCAAGAACGGACTTCAACAACAGCGTTTTGGAATAAGGTAAGCCTAAACACTTGTAGTTTTCATGTTGTAAAAGGTGTATTTAGAGAAAGATCACTCCATTTTGTCTTGTTTGTCATTAGAATGTCTTAGACTTCTAGGAAGGTCAGTCGTGTCCGCACTCTTGACCAATTCCGTGTGACAAATTGGCGACTCCGCTGGGGAATCCATTAATGTGAAAGTCTTTTCCTTTATATGAACTTTGCTTTGAGAAAATCATTTTTATTTTCTGGTTTTTGACTGTGAGAATTAGTATTTGGGTGGCTTAGCTTTAGATTTAGTTAGATTTGGTTTTTCTTCATTTTTCCAGAAGGACGCACCCTCTTAGTACTGCACAGTACGTCTTCGGACGTGCTGTTGCCGTTTGCACAGAGCGGGCCCGCGCCTATTCTAACGGGTTTCCTGCGTCTTCCTGTAAAAATTTAGGAAAACTCCATTTTTGCTTTAATTTCTTTTAGATTTTGGTTTTTCTTAGTGTTTTCTGCCCAGATCATTTAGTACCCTGTCAAAAATTTTCACCTGAACTTGTTTCATTAGCATTCCTGCTTTTAGCTTTCATCAATTGGGTGTTTTGAGTCTCTTTTTTGAGAAATTCTTAATTTGATTTCCTTTGGTCATTACTTGGAGGTTTCTCTCAGTCTTTTCACAATTTTGCATCTTTTTGCTTTTGTTTTTGCAAAAAAATTTCCTTTGAGTATGGCTAAATTGTGTATGAGTGTTAATCGCCTTTGAGTGTTTTTATGTTTTGATCTTTGGAACTCTCACCCAATTTTCTCGACTTGCACTTGATTGGTTCTTAGATCACATTAGAATCGTCTTGTGTCTGAGAATTCTCTTGCATAGATCACATTTGCATAATTAGAATTCTCATTTTCGGAATATGAATGAAAAATGTGCATAGATTACATTTGCATACTTTTCGAGTGAATTGTGCATAGATTACAATTGCATAGTTTACATTCTGGAAAATCAATCGTAGATTTAGATCAGTTTTCTTTGATTTGAATTTACACAAAAATAAAAATAAAAAAAATGGTTTGGAATTGATTTGCATTAGTTTTTCTTGATAAAATTAGTGCATTAGAGAATTTGTTATATTTTCTCTTAATGATCAATTTTTTGCATTGTTGGAAGTGAATGGAAACTCTCTCCTTACTTTAGTTAGGATTCATCGAATTGAAAAGATTACATTATCATATTCGATTGCATTCAGTTGAGTCGGGTCATAACACCATTGGTTTCATCTCCATTTACCCATTTGAGTAATAACAGCCTTAATAACACAGCGCTTAATTAAAATTCATCTAGTAATTTTTACATTTCTAGGGCTCTGAAACACCAACATAGCTTAGGCTAAGGTCTTGGAGTAGGTGAGTACTTAACTCTCCAAGACTACAAAACCAAACAGATAGTTTATCTTGAGTAGATCAAATCCAATTATTTCAGTTACACTCTGGGAAAGCTCCTCTTAAAGGAGAAGCACGAGCTCGTGTCCGAACCAGTGAGGGGATCATTCCTCCCTCGTTGGGAACGACGCCAGACAGTACGTATTACAAACGGTAAACCTCGGATTAACCATTGTCGAGGAGCCAGGGGTCACTTATCGGTAAACCTTGGATTATTGTCAAGGAGCCGGTAAGGGGATTGAGCTTGTTACTCTGCCCTTGCGTGCTGTCGGAGTTTAGACTGTTCCCCCAGGTGTAATTGTTGTGATTGGTAACCTTAGTGACCATAATCTCTAGGATTCTACCCAAGGTGACGGTGGAGGGAAGGTCCCACTGTACCTGGAGCAGACGTCGGCTATACTCACTTGGATATTCTGGGGGGTTCACTTCACTCGAGACAGTTAAAGTGGAGGAACTTGGTCCAGTCTATTCATTAAGCAGGTTGTCGGCGTAACTGTTCCACCCGCCATTTCTGTACTGAATCCAGCGAGGTTGGGCTTCATCACCAACTAGCGTTTTTGGTCCGGAAGAATACTGTTTGTGTGTGGTTTGACTCCTAGATTTGATAGCGCGTGTTAATTTGTTTGTTTTTACTTTTAGAGACCATAGGTGTGAATTGTGAATTTTAATTGTTAGGTGTAAATTGTGAATTGTTAATTTTAGTTTAAAATTGTTAATAAAATTCACTGAAGTTGAATATAATGGCAAATGTTCCGGAATTTATCAACCTAGGAACCCCTCCTAATGAGAATCCTAGTACTTTTCCTTACTTTGGGAATGTTGGTCCTCCTTATATGGCTACTTTGTCATTACCTGGATTTACAATAGGATTACCGGTATGGTTATTTTCAACTTCGTTGGCCCAAAATACTCCAATTGTTCCATCTCAACCGGATGCTTCACCTCAACAGAGTTCACCATCTCAACATCACCAACCTTCTGTTGACCCTTTACCTTCTTCGCCTAATTTTTCTTCCTCCATTTCTTCCTCTTCACCTGGTAAAAGCCTTGATGTTACTAACCAGGAGGTTAAGAAGAAGAAGAAAGGGAAGAAGAAGAAGAAGAAGAAGAAGCAAGATAAGAAAGAAGTCAACCAACCAACCATGGCTGTAAGTGTTAGTTGTGTTGAGGAAAATTCCGACATGCACCGTAAACCCAAATACCCTTGCAGGCTTTGTAAGGGTGACCACTTCCTTGTCAATTGTCCTGGTATTCCAAAGGTCTTGGAAGTTTGGTCAGAAAAATCTCATCAACTTTCCGTTGATCCATCAACCAGTGATAGTCAGGTTCCTGGGAAAAAGGGTAAAGTTAGGTTTCCTTGTAAGTTATGCAAAGGGAGTCATCAAACTCACATTTGCCCTCGCATGGATGAAGCCTCAACATTGTTGGAAAACCTTACTGTTCCACAGCAAGAATTTCCAACTGGTTACCGTAAAATTTCTCCCAACCTACCGTCAAGTGACGGAGTGATTGATCTAACTTCAAGTACACTCAATCACACTCTTCCATTGGAGAGTGAAACTCATGTCACTCAGGTTGATGATCCATTAGTTGATCAAGTGGTCGATTCAATTTCACATTCGGTTGATCACACTCTCCTTTTCGAGAGTAAATTTCATACCGCTGATGTTCTTCTTGTTACATCAGATTCTTCTATGCCGGGGGGCATTTCACCTGTTTCTACAGAACCCCCTCCAAGTACTGAGGTCTTTTCCTTTGATTGGAATAGACTGACAGAACCTCGTCTTCCTTCCTCCATCCCTTTCCAAATCATTGTCAAGGCTGGTGGTAGGGACATACATCGTACTCAGGTAGATGAGGGTGCTTCTGTTAGTATTTTATCCTCAACTGTTTGGAAAACTTTGGGTTCCCCTCAGCTTGCGCCTATTACGCAGAATCTGAAAGCTTTTAACAGAACCATTAGTGAACCTTTAGGGATCCTTCCTAAGTTTCCTATTACCTTGGAAGGTAAAACTGTCTGTATTGATCTTATGGTAGTTTGAGGTCCCTTGGATTTCAATTTACTCCTTGGACGAGACTATGTTTATGCAATGAAAGCTATCGTATCGACACTCTTTCGCGTGATGTCTTTCCCTCACAATGGCAGTATTGTGACTGTAGACCAGCTTTCGTTCCCTAGTCTTGTCTCAACTACCAATAATATGACAACCCTAAATGTTCTTGATTCTCAAGTGGTATCTACCCCGCCACGGGTTAATTATGTGGCAACTGGTCCCGTTTTTTCAGTTACCGATGTAAGTGAGCCTCTCACTGTTGATTTAGATCCGGTAATTGACATGGAAAACTCTATGGGATTATTTGAACACGATGTTCTTATCCCTTTTGAGTCCCTTGACGTGTGTTCCTTCCAAAAAACTATTCTTCCTTCGGATGAAGACCTTTTGGAAGCCATGATCAAGGTGTGTCCATTGACATGTCTTTCTTCCAGTTGGAAGCCATGATCAGTGAAACGAGGATAGTTTTTTCCTGTATCAACCTCATTAAAAAATGAAACAGGCTAGCATGAGGATAGTTCCTTTTACTGTGTCAACCTCGTTAAAAAATGAATCAGTGGTTACGAGGATAGTTTTTTCCTGTATCAACCTCGTTAAAAAATGAAATAGGCTGTAATGAGGATAGTTCTTTTACTGAGTCAACCTCATTAAAAAATGAATCAGGTAGATTTTAGGTTATGTAGGTAGACTGTAAAAAGTAGGGTTCCGAGGAAAGTTCCTTTTACTGTGTCAACCTCGTTAAAAAATGAATCAGTTGATGAGGATAGTTCTTTTACTGAGTCAACCTCATTAAAAAAAGAATCAGGTAGGTTTTAGGACATGTAGGTAGATTGTAGAAAGTAAGTGTGTGCGAGGACAGTTCCTGTTACTGAGTCAACCTCGTTAAAAAATGAATCAGGTACGAGGATAGTTCCTGTTACTGAGTCAACCTCGTTAAAAAATGAATCAGGTATGAGGATAGTTCTTTTCTTGTGTCAACCTCCTTAAAAATGAAACAACTCCCTTTTCAAGTTAAATATTGAAAGTAAACCTTCATTTCATCCAGCCGGTTGAATGCAATGAAGCCTGGGGGGCATGTACCTCATTTTGCATCATTAAACTGGGGACATGCGAAATTTTTGAGCATAGTTCCTTGTCTTGTGTCAAGCTCGTTAACAAATGAAACAAGGGTAGGTTAAGTAGGCAGATTGTAGAGTAGTTATGAGCATAGTTCCTTGTCTTGTGTCAAGCTCGTTAAAAAATGAATCAAGGTTTTTAGAGCATAGTTCCTTGTCTTGTGTCAAGCTCGTTAAAAAATGAATCAAGGTTTTTAGAGTAAAGTTTTTGTTAGGTAGATTGTAGAGAGTAGTTATGAGCAAAGTTCCTTGTCTTGTGTCAAGCTCGTTAAAAAATGAAACAACTCCCACGAGTCTTTCCAAGATTTTGAAAGTAAAGCTTCATTCGATCCACCTCATTGAATGCAATGAAGCTTGGGGGGCATGTACCTTGATTTGCATCATTATGCCGGGGGCATGTGAACTTGTAACAAGCATAGTTTTTTGTTTCAAGCTTGTGTAAACATGAAACCGAATCCGAGCATAGTTCTTTTCCTGTGTCAAGCTCGTTAAAAAATGAAACAAATCCTCCTCTACTTGAGTCGAGAGATTGACTAGATCTCGTAAATGTTAAGTTGTATATTTAGGCTAGTTGTTTCGGTGTTTTGCATAATTTTCTTACAATTTTAGGTCGAGTCTTTCAAATGATCTCGTTCATGAACCTTCATTTCATCCAACTGGTTGAATGAAATGAAGCTGGGGGGCATGCGCTCTAGCAGTTACGCTTAGGGAGCATCAAGCACAGTTTTCTCTCTGTTTCAAGCTTGTGTAAAAATGAAACTAATTTGAAGCATAGTTTTTATCTGTTTCAAGCTTTTGTAAAAATGAAACCTATCTCGAGTCAATTTCAGTTATTTTCAAGACTCGTTAAACTCATGAAAATCCCGAGATTATTTTGCTATTTTTCATTCTCGTAAAACAAATGAAAATGCCGAGTTCTTTCCATCTTTTCCTGCTCGTAAATTAAATTGAAAGTCGGTCATATGAGTATATTTTTATCCCTTTTTCGAACTCATTAAAATTTACGAAAAAGTGAAAACCATGAGTACATTTTTATCCCTTTTTCGAACTCGTTAAAACTTAAGAAAAAGTGAAACCTTGGAGTTCTCTTTTAAGCCCTTTTCAGACTCCTAAAACATGAAAAGATTGCCGAGCGTTTCTTTTACACTCGTTAAAACGGAATTAAAAGACGGTCCCCTTATAGCTCTTTTCTGACCGTAAAAACAGGAAAAGATTGCCGGGTTTTTGTCGTTTCAAACTCGATATGGAAATAAAACGACGTGTCCTTGATCACTTTTTACTTTTCAGGTCAGTGGCACTAATTATGAAAGTACTCCTTGGTCGCAAGATCAAGCGGTTCCCCCAGGTATTATTTTATACTTTTTTGGGCTTGAGGGACACAAATAT
Organism: Pinus tabuliformis; assembly: GCA_031772625.1. NCBI lineage: Eukaryota > Viridiplantae > Streptophyta > Pinopsida > Pinales > Pinaceae > Pinus > Pinus tabuliformis. The sequence goes on along the minus strand of CM062814.1, from coordinate 207,368,304 downwards.
ACGAAAAAGTTCAACGTGGAGTCTCCTTTAGTTTTTTCAGACTCTCTAAAATTGAAAAACGCCGAGTTTCTCCTATACTGGGCTCGTTAAACTTTTACAGTAGAGGACCTGTTCAATTACAAACAGGAACGAACCACTCCTTCCTAGGGTTCGAATTTAAACTAGGTTGGACTCGTCCGAAGGATGAGCTTATAATCAAGCATATGTTATCCTCCTCAAGCTTGTTAAAAATAAAGAGGTACTTGCCAGAAATGGTGGGGGAAAAGAGAGAAGAATGAACCTGTTTGTCACCTTTTGTCTCAGAAGAAACTTTATTACCACTCTTGAACACGACACTTTTCATTCACCTGGGTTGGGAAATCTTTTACCTCACAGTTGACCAAATCACTTTGAAAGTCTTTAACCGGGTTTCGGGGATTAACTTTGAGTTATTCGTCACCAAGCCATCTGTTGTGTCGTTATGTGTTCAAGAGGTCTGCAAGCAAAACTTTCATCTGCAAAATACTTGTCATCCATTTGACCATCCCTGAGTCAGTCCTTACAGCAACATTTCTTCAACTTGAACAATGATTTCGTGTTGCGGGCTTGCCTGCAACGGGTCGCTTTCTATCGACATCGACACATTATCTAGAAAGATGACTTAGGAATCGACAGTACCTTGAAGTCTTCATGCATCAATGGCAGGTTTCTCGCCTTTGACGTCAGTTTACATCATTGACTTTCGATCAGAGGATTCCGTGAAGTGTTCGACATCAAAACATCTATTCACATTTCACGGGTTGTGCTTGGTACTTTGAGAACCATTGACATTACTGGTGGTTTCTCTCACGCTTGTTAACAGTTTACATCATTTGACTGGTAATCAAGTGGTTTCTACCATGTTCGACATCGAATCATTTAATCACATGGCTAGAATCGTACCAATTCGGGAAGTAGAAGTGAAGACCCTAGATCTAGTTTCTACCATCCAGGCTGCGAGGAGTTTTGTATTCATTATCTATGTAGACTAATCATAAACAGATGGCTGTGTCCATACTGTGTCTACAAAAGTCTATTAAAATGATGTACTGCAAGATCATTCCTGTATCAGAATAGTTAGTCCATTAGTTAAAGTTTTGAATCTGAGTATGGGAATGCCTACCTCAGTGATGATATAATCTTATCCATGTATTTTGTGTTGAAAATTGCAGGTTCCAACCAGGCCATCCACAAGGCAATCCTTGAAATGATAAAGCGCTTCACCCTTCCTAGAATTACAAAACCCTATTCTATTCCAGGCTTCGCACTTTAGGGGGCAATCTGTTACACTAAAAAATGTCACCTTGACTACTTACAGTTAGTATGGCTCAAATCAACAGTCATGCTACCCTCTTAGGCAAGTCTCATGCCTCTGTTATCCATCTCAAACTCAAAGAAGAGAGAAAGTCTTGTAAAAACTATGTTTATCTCTGGGGTCGCAGGTTCTCTCTAGCCTTACCTGCGGGGACGCTGACCTTGTTCACAAAATATGCGTCCATGGACGCTCTGTATGTTAAGGGACAGGTGCGTCCCTCTGTAAAAGGCAAAATGCGCGAGTTTTATCTTGAAAAAGTTACTTGTGGTTACTTCTAGAACATTCTAGAGGTCGGTTTGATGAAATGGATGCGCCTCCAGTTGGTTCATGTATCTCTATTAAGGGGGAACTAATCCCATCAATAAGGGAGCTATCCCACCCAAAGAGGGGGATGATCCCATTGATAGTGGACCTGAATAACCTCTTTACAACACTATAAATAAAGGCATTGAGCCAGAAGGAGAGGAGGTTGGAGCTATACATTTTCTTTGGGTAAATGCTGCAGGATTTAGGTCTTCCATTAGAGCCTTTGTGAGGAGAGATTGTCTTCACTTGATTCTACTTGGGAGAGGGTGAGCTTTGTCAAAGTAGAGGAAAACCCTTGATGGACCCTGGGAGGAACTTGCACAACACCAAGGCCAGGTTGTAAGAGTTTCTTTGTTTCGTTATTAATACAAACTGGTTTATTTTTCTCAATAGCTTGTGTTAATGAGTTATTTCATGTGTTCCTTGGTCTGCATGTTGAATATATGTTTTATTATATGAAATGCAAGTGCTTGGTAATTGTTTGATTGTTTGTGGTTGCAGGAATTGACTTGAAGGAGGAGCTCATCCGGATCGTCAAGAACGGACTTCAACAACAGCGTTTTGGAATAAGGTAAGCCTAAACACTTGTAGTTTTCATGTTGTAAAAGGTGTATTTAGAGAAAGATCACTCCATTTTGTCTTGTTTGTCATTAGAATGTCTTAGACTTCTAGGAAGGTCAGTCGTGTCCGCACTCTTGACCAATTCCGTGTGACAGTGATGAGCATGGGTTTTCTTGGCTTGTTCTCGTTGTTCTTCTAATTTAATTATTTCCATTTGTCTTAGTTGTATGGAGGAGGTAGATACCTCATCGATGTGTTGTACCAAAGACAAAGAGGGGATGACTAAGTGAGTTGGAAGAACCACTTCATTCCCATAAACTAAATTAAAGGGAGAAGTGCCGATTGAAGCTTTCTTCGTTATTCTATCTGCCCATAAAGCATTTACCAACGCTTTGTGCCAATTCTTTTGGTTTTGGTCGACTATTCTTTTAATAATCTTGATCAAGTTTTTGTTTGTTGATTCAGCCAATCCATTACCTTGCGGATAGTAGCTGGCCGAATATTTCAGTTTGAACCCTCTTTTAAGTGCAAACTCAGTCATTGTATTTCCATAAAAGTATGAAGCATTATCAAACATTAAAGCCGTTGGCAATCCAAACCTAGTGAATATAGATTGATCTATGAATTCAATAATGTTTTCAGAATTAGCTGTCTTGAGAGGAACTGCTTCTACCCATTTAGTAAAATAATCTGTTGTCGTGAGGATGTACCTATGCTGCTTAGAACAGTGAGGAACGATCTCACCTATTATGTCCAAGCCCCATTGACTGAATGGTTGCTCGATGTTTACCGGTTGTAGTGGCATGGACGGTTTCTTTTGTTTCCCTGCAGCAGTATGGCAGACTTGGCATTTCCTCACATAACTGTGTGAGTCTTTGAATAGCGTGGGCCAATAATATCCTGCACGTAAGATTTTATGTGCAGTAGCATCTCCAACATAGTGTCCGCCTGCTGGTCCGTCGTGGAGTTCCTGCAAAACCTTTTCGGCTTCAGTTTTCTCAAGACACCTAAGAAGCACAGAATCGTAATTCCTTTTAAATAGAACATCATTTATGAGCTGGTATTGTTTAGCTTTCAACCTCAGAGCTCTTTTCTTGGTATGATCCAGGTGTGATGGAGCATAACCGTTCTTAAGATAATAAATGGTGTCAGCATATAATGATGTTGCATCATTTAGTCTTACCTCATATGTATGTACCTCTTTAGATGAATTCTGAGGAATTTGCGATGCTCCAGCCAACATTTTGCAGAAGCCTTGACCTCTTACAATGTTTGCTGGTTTGATCTCAAGATCGTATTCTTATAAAGCGGTGATCCAATTTGCTCTTTTTCCGCCCACATCCTTCTGTATCAGAAGGTTTCTTACCGCTGGAAACGGTACTATGACCTTAGTATGGGCTTTAAGTAAGAAAGGTCTGAAATATTTGATCACTTTGAAAATAGCATATGCCTGTTTCTCCGCGTCTGAATAGTTGAGTTCAGCACCTTGTAAATTCGAGCTAAAAAATGCGACTGGAGCTTCCGCTTTCTCTTGATTTGCTTGAGTTAGAATCGCGACATAAGATTTCTCTGAGGCAAACGTGTATAAGATAAAAGATTCTGAAAAATTCGAGGTCGCTAAAGATGGAGCGTTAATGATAGCTTGTTTGATCAAGTTGAATGCTTCATGCTCATCTTGACCCCATTTGAAATTTGAATTCTTTTTAATCCTATTTTTCAAAGGAGAAACAATACATGAGAAATCTAGGACAAATCTCTTCACAAAATTGATTTGACCAAGGAAAGATTGCATGGCGTTTTTGTTATGAGGCATGGATATTTCATAAATTTCTTTGATTCTGTCAGGTTCAATGTGAATACCAGATTTTGACACTATGAATCCTAGAAGTTTTCCTTCACTTAATGTGAAAAAAGATTTCTTTGGGTTAAGTTAAATCCCATACCTTAAACATCGTTGAAAGATTTGTTTCAAGTCTTCGAGATGGTCTCTTCGCTTCTTGAAGTACACTGTTATATCATCCAGGTAAATCACTACAGATTTATTGACTAAACCTTTGAATGCGATGTCCATGGCTCTCTGAAATGTAGCACCGGCATTGATCAAACCAAATGGCATCTTCCGATATGCGTATGTACCCCATTTAGTTCAGAATGTGGTTTTTAACTGATCATCGGGATGTACCAGCACTTGATTGTATCCTGAAAATCCATCCAAAAAAGACATTAATTCTGAGCCTACTACTGCCTGTAATATCTGCTCCATAGGTGGGAGGGGAAAATTGTCTTTTTGACAGGCTTTGTTGAGATTCCAGAAATCGATACAAATTCTAATATCTCCGTTTTTCTTTCTAACGGGTACGATATTGGAGACCCATTTGGAATGTCTGACGGGGAAGATTATTCTGGCTCTCAATAACTTATTTAGCTCAGTTTTTATCTGATTTTCTAAATTGGGGTGGATTTTTCTGAGTTTCTGTTGGACAGGTTTTTCATTGTCAATCATAGGGACAGTGTGTTGAATGATAGAAGTGTCGTATGTGTTCAGCTCATCGTAATTCCAGGCAAAAACATTTTTTTATTGTCTCAAAAGACGGATATATGCTAATGTTTCTTCAGGGGATAGGCCGTGGCCTAGATTAACGTTTTGTGGTTTCTCATCAGTTCCTAGGTTTACTAAATCGTAGTTCAAAGTTGAATTGTAAAGCTTAGAATTGGTAGACCTTTTAAACCGACTTTTCAAATCATATAAGTCTTCTAACTTAACCACCGATTTAGGTATAGCATTATCAGTGCTATTTTGTTATATTTGGTGATCATGATGGTCTTCGTCAATTATTTGATTTGAGTAGGATCCTTCAGAAGTGAGGAAATTTACAATGTTTGGATCGTCATTGAATACTCTCCAGTTTGTAATGTTGTCAGGGATGGATGGTCTAAAAATTAATTCTATTGAGAATCTATCTGGACTAAAATCTTCGGAGGGAATAAGTTTAGAGGCCACGTTAGCTAACAGGTCTGCTCTCGCATTTTGGAGTCTTGGGATTGACGAAATATTGAATGCTATGAAATGTGCAGTCATATATTGTACTAAAGATTGATAGTGCTTCAAATGACCTGATAGGCAATGTATGGTGTTACGTACCTGTTTGATGACAATCTCAACGTCTCCGAAGACTTGAAGGTACTTAACGTTCAACCCGATTGCTTTGTATAGGCCTTGCACCAAGGCCTCGTATTCCGCTGTGTTGTTTGTGCAATCAAATTCAAGTCTGCACGTAAGCATGGTCTTATTTCCGTCTGGGCTAATCAGAACGCATCTTGCTCCTGCTCCCTCGTTAGATTTAGAGCCATCAAAATATAATTTCCAAAACAAAGATGTATTTACAGGGTTATCTAAAAAATTAACACACTTTGAATTATTAGTTTGGGAAAAATTTTCGACTTGGGACAAAACTGAATTTTCGACTTGGGACAAAACTGAATTTTCCTTGAACATTGTGTCGAGGAAATTTTTCGATGAGTGATTTCTGCGACTCGCATCGCAGTGTCGAGGATTGCATCGTTTAAGATGTGTCATCGCAGGAATTGATGATCGCATTCATCGCAGATCGCAATATCGCAGATCGCACTTAATCATCCAATCATTGTGTGCTGCTTATGTGATGTTGCGATATGCGACGTCGCATATCGGCCGTCGGTGATTCCTTAAGTTTTTCATTTAAGAGCGCTTCACAATATAAGCGATGCGATGAATTTCGCGTCGCTTCTTGGCAGCTTATTATGCGCATAGGAAAGCGTCTCACTTTCTTCTCGCGATGTGATACAGCTTTATGGAGTTAAAATACAAAAATTTTGATAAAATGTTTTTTTTTTATTTTTGTTAAGGGTCCCCATTTGCTTGGTGTTATTGCTAATACCAATCAAAGAGGGGGGGGTTGTTGGTGACCACAATAGGTTACAACTAAAATTTCCTTGTAGCATGCCTAGGGATGAGAACCAAAAACCCTAGAACTCACGTCCGAGCTTCAGACCCTAAAATCGGGTCGACAACAAGGAGGATACCCACCCGGTCCGGACCTTGGTTGGCAGCTCCTTATCCGTTTAGTATAGCGGGTCCGACTGGGAATAATGGGACCAGTTTCCCAATCTAAGGGTGTGTGTGTGTGTGTAGAGTTGGATGATGTTGATCTAGGAGTATTTTAATCTAATTTAATTCAAACTTCTAAAATAACTCTATGCTATTGTAATCTAATAAAAAGCAACACATCTAATCTACGCTAACCCGGGGTGTATTTCTTCTATTATGCGATCTAAAGAGATTTCGAACAATAACTGGTAATAAAGATCACTCAGCTATCATAAGGATGGAAATCAATTAAGATAAACCATTCTGCATAAGAAGTTAAACAAAACAGTTGTGAACAGCATATCGCATAATAAGTTATTCATATATCAAGCACAAATTAATGACTCCACCGTACAAAAGTGCCAAATGGTATCCCACACATTCATGCATTAACATATAAACAACTGAAAACTGCATATCACTTTAAGAATATAAGCAGAAACTGGTCAAGAGATAAAAGTACCATTTATGACTGGTTCCACTCATAAACTTCAAGCAATAACGATTTATCTCTACTTGTTCTAACATCTACTAAGAGTACAAAAGTACAACATCAGTAGCAGACATTAAATGCAAACATTGATAAATCTCGATCCATCCATTCACCAAAAACCCCCTTCAAGGGTGCCAAAGTGCATGTTCTGAGGACAAGTTTTTTGACAAATTTCTAGACCCTTCTCCAAATGCCGGAGAAGGGTTTAAATACTGCTAACTAATTAATCTTAATTACATAAATTTAGAACACGGTTTCAAATGACCGCCCTTCTACTAAAGCAAATTTATTTCTAAAAATTGAATCTAATTTCTAACCGTTTCTGTATTTTCTCCTTAGTGTTGTAAGCAATGCAACATTCGCCTGGTAAGAGTCAGTTGTTTGTCTTCTCCTTTCGTTTGAGTTACGAAAATAGAAATAACAAGAGCTGGCACTGCTTTCTGACAAACTGGAAGATATTTTCCTCTAGCTTGGTGTATTCGCTGTGTGTATACTTGGTAATAACCCAAATTTTTCTCAAACTGATTGTGCTGTTGCTATTTCGGTTTCCGGCCTTGCGAATGACTGAACAAGTTAGGGACTTTGCTCTTTGAACAATTTTCTGTATTGAAAACTGCTTCCGTTCTTTGTTCCAGGATTTTCTGGTGCGTTTTCCCTCTTTAGCGTTTTTCTTTTTGCTTTACCCATTCTAAGCTTCTGGATCTTTTGTAAACATGCTTCTTTTGTGCGCCTTTGACTCTGAGTCTTGGATAGTGTATTTCCATCAGTACCTGTTGAGTGATACTCTGGAATCTGCGGTCCTGCAGCATGCGGCATCCGTTTGCAAGGAATCTCTTCTCTATTCTCCGAGTATTGACACTTTCCCCTTTTCCTTAGATGTTTCCTGCACATTGATTTATATTAGTTGATGTCTTAGAGTTTACGCAAAGGAAAAGAGTAATGACGAAAAGATTGACATGAAATCTTTAAGCTCTAATGAATGCATAATCATGACATTCATAATGAACTGACTCTTTGAAAAACACAACACAATCCTTCTTGGATACTTTGGCGTACAATCATTAATTTCTTTTTAAGGCGCGCGCCCAATTTTGGTTTGCAGAAAGCTTTCCTTGAACACTGTGTCGAGGAAATTTTGCGATGAGTGATTTCTGCGACTCGCATCGTAGTGTCCAGGATTGGGTCGTTTAAGATGTGTCATCGCAGGAATTGATGATCGCATTCATCGCAGATCGCACTTAATCATCCAATCATTGTGTGTTGCTATGCGATGTTGCGATATGCGACGTCGCATATCGGCCGTCGGCGATTCCTTAAGTTTTTCATTTAAGAGCGCTTCACAATATAATCGATGCGATGAATTTCGCGTCGCTTCTTCGCAGCTTATTATGCGCATAGGAAAGCATCTCACTTTCTTCTCGCGATGTGATACAGCTTTATGGAGTTAAAATACAAAAATTTTGATAAAATGTTTTTTTTTGGATTTTTGTTAAGGGTCCCCATTTGCTTGGTGTTATTGCTAATACCAATCAAAGAGGAGGGGTTGTTGGTGACCACAACAATGGCGATTCACTGTGAAGAACCAGTTATCTCTGTTTTTCTATTGAATTTTAACTTCCGAAGCAGAAAAATTTTCATATGTCTAAATTTTGTTATGGACAGATAGAGTATATTACACCTTATCCTATCACTGATACTTCGTCTCAACCTTTTCATATTCCAACTGTTTGTTTCCTTAGGCTTAGTTCTTGTATTCACACCAGACATTACTTGGTCTTTTAAAGATAAAATAAGGTCCTATCTGCGTGCTAGCTTTTAAAATATGCTCATTTGTCGTAGGTAGAGCCTCTGCTGCCCGCAAGCGTCCATAGCCTCGACAGGGTTACCTGTTACCCAGCAATGATCCTTTATCCTGCTTGAGGTTATTTACAACCTTTTCAGAGGAAAACCCTTTTTGACACTTTTTCCTTTTTTATTCTCTAAAGAACAATGTCTTGGTTTGGTGGCCAAATTATGACACAGTCATTCACTTGATTTACACTTTTGCCGAACAAGTTGGCTCGTGATGAGACCCCTTGTCTTTTGATTGCAACAATCTTGAGTCGTTGCCCTGTTTTGGTAGACAGTATTGGCAAAGTCAGCAAGTTATAATATCTGTGATCATGATAAGCCGGCTCGTGATGAGACCTCTTATTCTTTGAGATATAGTGTTTTCTCGGCTTGTTCCTCTGAACGCTGTGATTTCCTTTAGCAGGGAGGAAGTCATTGTTTTTCCTTAAGAAAGCTTTGGACGACAATAATAGAGTTCGAAAACAGCAGCTTTACAGAGAATATTTATTTTATTATTGATACCTTTCATTGTCCTGATATAAAACAATTTTTCACCAAAGGTTGCTTTCATCAAATTTTTGAAGTTGAAACTAGCATCATGTCTAGGCTAAAGTTAACTCTACCTGTCAATAATAAAAATCAGATTTTTTGAAAATTTTTGCTACTTGTACAAGCGAAAAGCTCAAAATCTGATAGAGAATTGGTGTCTTTTTCATGAACCTTTTTAGTGACCATCTACAACTGGTTTTATTTATAAGAAAGAGAAAAACAAATAAAAACTAAAACTATCCTACAAAAATAGAAGAGTGATCTTCTATGGAAAATATACTTTAAGAATCTGTCCATTCACAGGCAAAGAATCTCTTCTACCTGCTAAATCCTGCAACACAAACGTCGATGAGCCTATGACTTCTACATTCTGAAAAGGACCAAGCCACAGTTTCTGAAATTTCGTATGTTTGCCCTTTTCTTCATGAGCCTTATCCCATTTCAAAACTAAATCTCCCATCTGAAATTTTTTTCTGGTCATTATGCTTGAGTCAAAAGAGGATTTTATCAGCACTTGGTGATGAGCATGGGTTTTCTTGGCTTGTTCTCGTCGTTCTTCTAATTTAATTATTTCCATTTGTCTTAGTTGTATGGAGGAGGTAGATACCTCATCGATGTGATGTACCAAAGACAAAGAGGGGATGACTAAGTGAGTTGGAAGAACCACTTCTTTCCCATAAACTAAATTAAAGAGAGAAGTGTCGATTGAAGCTTTCTTCGTTATTCTATCTGCCCATAAAGCATTTACCAACGCTTTGTGCCAATTCTTTTGGTTTTGGTCGACTGTTCTTTTAATAATCCTGATCAACTTTTTGTTTGTTGATTCAGCCAATCCATTACCTTGCGGATAGTAGTTGGCCGAATATTTCAGTTTGAACCCTCTTTTAAGTGCAAGCTCAGTCATTGTATTTCCAGAAAAGTATGAAGCATTATCAAACATTAAAGCCATTGGCAATCCAAACCTAGTGATTATAAATTGATCTATGAATTCAATAATGTTTTCAGAATTAGCTGTCTTGAGAGGAACTGCTTCTACCCATTTAGAAAAATAATTTGTTTCCGTGAGGATGTACCTATGCTGCTTAGAAGAGTGAGGAACGATCTCACCTATTATGTCCAAGCCCCATTGACTGAATGGTTGCTCGATGTTTACCGGCTGTAGTGGCATGGACAGTTTCTTTTGTTTCCCTGCAGCAGTCTGGCAGACTTGGCATTTCCTCACGTAACTGTGTGAGTCTTTGAACAACGTGGGCCAATAATATCCTGCACGTAAGATTTTATGTGCAGTAGCATCTCCAACATAGTGTCCGCCTGCTGGTCCGTCGTGGAGTTCCTGCAAAACCTTTTCGGCTTCAGTTTTCTCAAGACACCTAAGAAGCACAGAATCGTAATTCCTTTTAAACAGAACATCATTTATGAGCTGGTATTGTTTAGCTTTCAACCTCAGAGCTCTTTTCTTGGTATGATCCAGGTGTGATGGAGCATACCCATTCTTAAGATAATAAATGGTGTCAGCATATAATGATTTTTCATCATTTAGGCTTACCACATACGTATGTACCTCTTCAGATGAATTCTCAGGAATTTGCGATGCTCCAGCCAACATTTTGCAGAAGCCTTGACGTCTTACAATGTTTGTTGGTTTGATCTCAAGATCGTATTCTTATAAAGCGGTGATCCAATTTTCTCTTTTTCCGCCCACATCCTTCTGTATCAGAAGGTTTCTTACCGCTGGAAACGGTACTATGACCTTAGTATGGGCTTTAAGTAAGAAAGGTCTGAAATATTTGATCACTTTGAAAACAGCATATGCCTATTTCTCCACGTCTGAATAGTTGAGTTCAGCACCTTGTAAATTCGAGCTAAAAAATGCGATTGGAGCTTCCGCTTTCTCTTGATTTACTTGAGTTAGAATCGCGACATAAGATTTCTCTCAGGCAAACGTGTATAAGATAAAAGATTCTGAAAAATTCGAGGTCGCTAAAGATGGAGCGTTAATGATATCTTGTTTGATCAAGTTGAATGCTTCATGCTCATCTTGACCCCATTTAAAATTTGAATTCTTTTTAATCCTATTTTGCAAAGGAGAAACAATACATGAGAAATCTGGGACAAATCTCTTCACAAAATTGATTTGACCAAGGAAAGATTGCATGGATTTTTTGTTATGAGGCATGGATATTTCATAAATTTGTTTGATTCTGTCAGGTTCAATGTGAATACCAGATTTTGACACTATGAATCCTAGAAATTTTCCTTCACTTAATGCGAAAAAAGATTTCTTTGGGTTAAGTGAAATCCCATACCTTAAACATCGTTGAAAGATTTGTTTCAAGTCTTTCAGATGGTCTCTTCGCTTCTTGGAGTACACTGTTATATCATCCAGGTAAATCACTACAGATTTATTGACTAAACGTTTGAATGCAATGTCCATGGCTCTCTGAAATGTAGCGTCGACATTGATCAAACCAAATGGCATCTTCCGATATGCGTATGTACCCCATTTAGTTCAGAATGTGGTTTTTAACTGATCATCGGGATGTACCAGCACTTGATTGTATCCTGAAAATCCATCCAAAAAAGACATTAATTTTGAGCCTGCTACTTCCTGTAATATCTGCTCCATAGGTGGGAGGGGAAAATTGTCTTTTTGACAGGCTTTATTGAGATTCCAGAAATCGATACAAATTCTAATATCTCCGTTTTTCTTTCTAACGGGTACCATATTGGAGACCCATTTGGAATGTCTGGTGGGGAAGATTATTCTGGCTCTCAATAACTTATTTAGCTCAATTTTTATCTGATTTTCTAAATTGGGGTGGATTTTTCTGAGTTTCTGTTGGACAGGTTTTTCATTGTCAATCATAGGGACAGTGTGTTGAATGATAGAAGTGTCGTATGTCTTCAGCTCATCGTAATTCCAGGAAAAAACATTTTTGTATTGTCTCAAAAGACGGATATATGCTAATTTTTCTTCAGGGGCTAGGCCATGGCCTAGATTAACGTTTTGTGGTTTCTCATCGGTTCCTAGGTTTACTAAATCGTAGTTCAGAGTCGAGTTGTAAAGCTTAGAATTGGTAGACCTCTTAAACCGACTTTTCAAATCATATAAGTCTTCTAACTTAAACACCGATTTAGGTATAGCATTATCAGTGCTATTTTGTTGTATTTGGTGATCATGATGGTCTTCGTCAATTATTTGATTTGAGTAGGATCCTTCAGAAGTGAAGAAATTTACAATGTTTGGATCGTCATTGAATACTCTCCAGTTTGTAATGTTGTCAGGGATGGACGGTCTAAAAATTAATTCTATTGAGAATCTATCTGGACTAAAATCTTCGGAGGGAATAAGTCTAGAGGCCACGTTAGCTAACAGGTCTGCGCTCGCATTTTGGAGTCTTGGGATTGACGAAATATTGAATGCTATGAAATGTGCAGTCAGATCTTGTACTAAAGATTGATAGTGCTTCAAATGACCTGATAGGCAATGTATGGTGTTACGTACCTGTTTGATGACAATCTCAGCGTCTCCGAAGACTTGAAGGTACTTAACGTTCAACCCGATTGCTTTGTATAGGCCTTGCACCAAGGCATCGTATTCCGCTGTGTTGTTTGTGCAATCGAATTCAAGTCTGCACGTAAGCATGGTCTTATTTCCGTCTGGGATAATTAGAACGCATCCTGCTCCTGCTCCCTCGTTAGATTTAGAGCCATCAAAATATAATTTCCAAAACAAAGATGTATTTACAGGGTTATCTAAAAAATTAACACACTTAGAATTATCAGTTTGGGAAAAAATTTCGACTTGGGACAAAACTCAATTTTCGACTTGGGACAAAACTGAATTTTCCTTGAACATTGTGTCGAGGAAATTTTGCGATGAGTGATTTATGCGACTCACATTGCAGTGTCGAGGATTGCATCATTTAAGATGTGTCATCGCAAGAATTGATGATCGCATTCATCGCAGATCGCAATATCGCAGATCACACTTAATCATCCAATCATTGTGTGTTGCTTATGTGATGTTGTGATATGCGACGTCCATATCGGCCGTCGGTGATTCCTTAAGTTTTTCATTTAAGAGCGCTTCACAATATAAGCGATGTGATGAATTTCGCGTCGCCTCTTCGCAGCTTATTATGTGCATAAGAAAGCATCTCACTTTCTTCTCGCGATGTGATACAACTTTATGGATTTAAAATACAAAAATTTTGATAAAATGTTTTTTTTATTATTTTTGTTAAGGGTCCCCATTTGCTTGGTGTTATTGCTAATACCAATCGAAGAGGGGGGGGGGGGGGGGGGGGGTTGTTGGTGACCACAACAGGTTACAACTAAAATTTCCTTGTAGCATGGCTAGGGATGAGAACCAAAAACCCTAGAACTCACGTCCGAGCTTCAGACCCTACAATTTTGAACATGTGTGAGCCAAAATCTAAAACATGCCTCATACCTATGTGAGCCAAAACCAAAGAAAAGAATAGAAGAATGATTTATCATAATATGGAAACGAGGTTGAGGTCTCTTGTATTTATAGACTTCCAAGAGTGTCTAATTTTCTTTAGGGCCGACTTGATCAAATGCGAACATGTGGGATTTAATTAAAAAAAATACGCTTTTTCTTTTCCAAATTGAGTGCTTCAATAGTAAAAATTGGTCCTTTGGAAAGGAAGAATATCATCCCATGGTTGGAATTTGTCACTAAGCTACCAAATTAACACTCCCCCTCAGCTAGGGAGAAATTCCAACTACATCATGTAATCATAGAAAGCATCCTACCCTCAAATGTCATCACTACTCATCTCTTCCTGTTCCTACTTATCTATTTATTGTCTTTACTCATATGTTGAACATTCTCGAATGCAAAGGAAGAAGAATCTGATATCGAAGGAAAGCCTAAGCTACCACCCTCTATTCATTGGGGAGCCACTACTACCACCTAGACTAACTTCCATTAGAGAGTCCATAACTTGAAAAAATTAGAAAGATTAACATCGAGGAACCCTGCTCAACCTCGAACCATATCAGGGAGCTCATTATCAACCTGAAATGACAATGAGGAAGGTCCTATGGGAGACTCTCACCTAATGTCTATGATTATGGAGAAGGTCCTATGGAACACTCTCACACCAATTCATCACATCGAGAAATAGGTCAGATAGAAATTACCAAGCAAGGATCACAACCATCTCAATGTGCAACCAAAGGGTGAGATATCACTTACTATACGAGGCAAGGATCACAACCATCCTATTTCATGTTGATCATCCCAACAATGACACTCAATAGTCATGTGGTAGAACACTTGCATCATAATAAGCTTGGGTAAGATACCTTAACTAAAAAAGGTAAGGATTACACACCCCCAAGCTCTCTCTCAACATGTTGGCCAGATGGGGAGCGATAGTCCCAACAAACCCAACTTGTGGGTATGATGCCAACAAGGGTATACTCCGCATAGACCAAGAAGGGGGGGGAAACATCTCCAACCCTATCGGTAACAGATAGGGGTGATGCCTTATTGTCCAAATATCTATTAACCCCATGATCCATCCATCTCAATTCCTCACTCTTTGAGCTCAGACATGGGGGCAGAGTTGGCTCAGTGTCCTTGATCAGTCCCTGTCTATGTATATCATCATAGTCATATCTGGTACTGGCATAAGCAATTCACTGAAGATTTAAATCATAATATAACAATAACAATAGTTTCCTCTTCATTAAGGACATCAAATCAAATATTATATTATACAAAATATATATTAATGGGTTGCACCAATAGGTACCTTTTGGAGTTCATTGTGCCATCCTACAACCCTTAAAACTCTACTTTTCTCACATTAATTCACATTTTCAGCCATAATATGCTTAGTAGGAATAATAAAAGGTATTTGTAATATTGTATGGCCTAATGTGATTAATATGTAGGGAAAAGATGCATTTTTGGAGACTTTTACCATATAGGGGCTTGATGGAGACACCTAGAGAGAATATATGGAGCTTTCCCACCTCATTAACTCCCTAACTCGGCTTGAGATCACAGAATCCTCTCCAACAACTCAGATTCACTAGAAACCAAGGAAATCCAAGTGCATGACAAGGACAAAGGGAACCAAATCCAAAAATACCCATATTTTGGAGGAGAGCATTGCTCCTTTGAAGGAAGTTTCCCCTCAATCGCTTTTGTATAAGTAAAATAGCTGAAAGGTTCATTGCGATTCAAATATCTATTATAGCTAGGAGTAGCTGCTGAGAGAATAAGTACTTGACATTGTCATTATTATTTTTCTTGATGTATGTGATTATTAATTTTTGTTAATGAGATGTTTACCATTGATCTATATCTGAGTAATTTTTGGAGGGTTGAATCCCTTGGGTTTGGGCCCAACCCATACGCTTTAGTCCCTCTCTTGTATTTCCTTCTTGTTCTTGTTTGAAGAATTGGAATCCTTCTCTTGTTTTAGTAGATGTTAAATCATAAAAACTTGTAATTGTAGAATTTCCTATCACCTGTCTTATGGGAAGAGTGATTGGAAATACCTACAATAACAATCCAAAAATATGTGTGTTTGATTTCTTGGAAATGGAAAACTGTCAGTTTTCTTGTTTATTCTCTGCAACATAGGATTTAGTGTCATTAGATTGAGTGATTAGAGTAGTGTTGTCGGATATAATATATCTTAACCAAATTCAAATCATCTTTTCCATGTTAATTTGTCTCATTTCATTATTGGTCATTTGATGCATGTATTTGGCTAGCTGCAAGGAATGTAATGGTCTACAGAGGTGGGAATACCTTTCCACAATGACTGGGAATTTTCCATCCTCCTCCTTGGCACCTTACGCTACTTCGAACCTCTATCTCTAATTTCACTATGATAAGGCAAATGAAGGACACCATGGGCGTTAACGTTCATGCAAGATAGACCTCTAAGCAGTAATACACTTAAATAAGGGACTCCCACCCCCTTCATTCATCACCTTCCACCTTCATCCACCTTTCTCCACCTCTACGACACCAATTACATCCTTTAAACGTTCTCATAACAACGTTTCTTCTTCAACATGTTGAAGTTGAAGGACCATTCAAATAATGGTAATTAGATATCATTGGTGACATTAATCGAAACTCTTGAAAGTCACATAAATACATTCTCACAACTACCGATTATTTCAGAAGATGGACAAAAGCAATTCATTTGAAAAAAATTAATTATGAGTAGGTAATATTATTCCTCGAAACCCATATTATCATCAGGTTTGAAATTCCATTATAGTTTGTATTTGATAATGCTTCATGTTTTTGTTCTCTTAAAATGATTTACTTTTTCCTAGGCAAAGGTATTAAGATTAAATACTCAGATAATTATTATCCTCAACATAATGGGTTAGCAGAATCTAAAAATGAAAACCTGATCCAAATCCTTAAAAATATTGTTCAAAATCACCAAAGGAATTGGCATAATCAGTTATCCAACGCCCTATTGGCAGATAGAGTCACTCCTAAAAGAGCATTAGGAAATTCTCTATATTTTCTAGTATATGGTAAGGAAGCCATTTTTCCACCAAATATTTTATTACCATCCATTTAGTTAGCTCAATTTGTAATGCATAATTCAATCAAAGATATGGATGTGAGATTATATACATCATTGAAATTGGAAGAGGAACGATAAAAAGAAAAATCTAAGTTTCATGAACATCAACAAATTATTAAATGATGGTTTGATAAACATTTAACAAGTGATAGAGAATTTGTTGTTGGTGGCCTAGTTCTCAAATGGGATAAAAGCCATGAAGAGAAAGGTAAGCATTATAAGATTCAAAATATTTGGATTGTCTCTTTTCAAATATTTTCAAAGCTTAGTCCATCAACTTATATTCTTCAAAAATTATAAGGCCAAGTAGAAAATTTTCCAGTAAATGGTAAAATTTTGAAAAGAGAATTTCACAAATGAAATTATCCCAAGAACACATGTAAATATTCCATTTTACCAAGGATGTTGGTATCCTTTAAAAATCATTTTTATTTTTTATTTTTTCCTTCTTTTTTTTCTTTTCAAATTTTTATAGATATTCTTTCCTTAAATTTATTTTTGTAGAATTACAAATGGGATTACATACTTCAAGAAGCATAATTTTTCCATACATTGTCTTATGTTTTAAAATAAACTAAAGTTGAATGATAAAGTATTCTTAAAATATGACAAATCCAGAAATAATTTATGTTATTTAAACTTTTGCTTGAACTTTTGATAGTATGGAAAATGATAAATTGGTTATTTTATGTTACGAGAGTTCCATCATCTACAAATATTTTAAAGAAATACGCAAAATTATTTCAAAGAAGATGAATAATATATTACAAAGATTGAGTTCATTTTAATACATAAAACTATTTTCTATCAAATGAACACTCTTAAAAAAACCTAGTTCTGTCACTTGGCTATATATGATAGATGTCAAAATCAATGCTTTTTGGCAACGGGTTGATGTTTGTAATCCAACTAATGGGGATATTTTCGTTCACCAAGGTGAAGCAATTTAAAGTTTCAAAGAGAGATGATTATAACGCAAAGCACAAAAAACTTTGATAGTATTAAAATCCTAAACTTAGCGTTTAAAATTTATGATGATAATTGAATTATAAGGTTCTAAGGAATACAAATAAATTTGTTATTCGACTCTTATTGCATAAAATTTCATTTTCTTCATTAGTACTTCTATTTTGATTGTTGGGACCATTGATGCTTTGTCAAGTATCTGAGTGATAGATAATAATTTAGAAGAAAAAATTGAAAAATATATCTTATATTAAATTATAAATGAAGAAGAATCACAAAGACATATAACCATATGCACAACAAATTAACACACAAAAATTAAACTGGTGGAAAAGGCAGAGAGCCATCATGTTGTCTATCATGCTCATGTAATTCACATTATTCAAAAAAATTAATAATACATTTAAATACTTGAGTAAGTTGTCTTAAGATAGTGTGTCTATATTAGACTCGCTTGGTTGAGACAATTTCTCAACTTACACACTAATTTAGGAGAGCTAGTTGGAGAGAATCTCTCATCCAAACTAGATTCCTTAGTTTGAGGAATTCTCATGACTTCATTTATTTAATTTAATAATTGGATTTATTATTGATTTTTAAGAGAGCAAGGCTAACATTCCCCCCCTCAATGATAAATCCAAAACGAACAAGGAACCATCTTCCAAGTTCTCAAGTTGAACCCCAAAAAACATTTTCCTGAAAACTTGCCAAAGCTGGATGTTGAAGAAACTACAATATGAAGAGACCATGAGTCTGCTACATGACTGATTCATCTCTGAATGTCACTTGGCAAGTCCATCCTGTGCCAAGCCACAAAATGACCCAACTGTCCTTTGCTTGAAAACAACATCTGGTGTCCACTGACACAATCTGATGAACACCCACTGGCGTATGTGGTGATGATGATCACCCATTGGCTGATGGAGATGCCCACTGGTTTCTTCTCTAGTGTTGACGAGACTTTCAATCTCACAACCACTTCTCAGTTTCATTGACGTTTCCCCCATTTCTCATCTGAAAGGAGAGGCAATATTCTCCAAAATATATCTGAAATCCCCCCCATAGGTGGATGAGTATTTCACTGGTGTACTCCCCCATTCAACTGCACGATAGTACCATCTTCATTTGAATGTTGGCTACAATATGTGTGAGTGAATCCGATTGTAAAACTTGGACAATTTTCTGTCTATGGATGACCATTCCCAAGGATCAATCAATGATAATTTATGTTCAATCTGGCTGACTTTCATTGGTTACAACACTTCTATGATGTATGATTTGAATTGCCGCAATGGCTACAAGGATGGAGATAAAAACATCGATTTTCCAGATGATTGGTTCTTTGATAATGAGAACATTTCAGTTTGTCTGCAACATGAGTTTGTGTCCATTGACATCAGTCTGCAAGTTGCTGAGAACTTGTTGAGGTGATTTGTTCAAGTAATCTGACACTGACGAACTAAATGGGCTTTGAATAATCAGGGATATGTAAGTTGTCGTTATCTTTGACATATCCTAAGCTGCATCGATTTCGATTACTTTGAATTTCTTCCCATGGCTTGATGATGGGTTTGGAAGAAAGTTGAACTGGAACAACTTCAACACTTGAATTTGGTTGGATGAATGAAGTCGAATGACTAGCTGTCTCTAGATTACTTAAAGACTTGGAAGCAAAACGCTTCTCTTGCAACTCATTTCTCTATAGTTGCGACTCCAGTTGAAGGAACTCAACCGTTTCATGTGAATGTTGAATATGCACTTGAATGTTCACGAGAGCGGCTTCGCTGATGTGCACCATGTCACCAGCTAATGATAACATTAAATTCTTAATAATTTGGGACAATTGAATGTGGTTCGCCATGTTGCCTTTCTTACTTTGAAGTTAGGCTCACTTGTTGTAGAAGTGGTTCTTGAAAAAATTGCTCACTTGAGTCGATCACTGAAATGACACGCTTTCTTGTATTGGTTGTTGATTGCTGATGCTTTTAAACACTTGCTTGAACTGCTGATTGTACGCTCGCTTGATGACGATCGCTTTTCTTGAATGAAATGTTATGAATTCTTTAATGAAATTTACATAGGCTCGCTTGTTATTGTGAACTTTGCACTTGCTTGAACTCACACGCTTGATTTATCAAAATAAGGGTGTCAAATACTATAAAAAATGCACCCAAGAGAAATGGTTACAATGATTTGAATGACTTAGTTAAAAAACAATGGATTCACTTGGTTTAATTGACTCCCTAACAATTCAAAGCATGGGTGTCGGTCGAGAATGCACCCTTACAATTCAACTTAATTTGACTTTGATTACAATCCTACTTACAAATTATGATTTGCAAGTTACAATTTTGTATTGAGTTTATTAAAAAATGGTGCAAGTGCAATTGCCAAAAAATAGTTGTTGAATTGCTGCAAAAAATTTGTTGATGTAGATGACAACTTGATTGGATGTTGATGCAGAAATGTCTTGACTTGAAATGCTTGATTTTGTAGTGTCCTTAAGTTGATTTCTTTGATTACATAATGTGAAATGTGATTTCTTGGAAGATCATCTTATCAAGTTGATGATGTGACGCTTTGTGCTTGTGTACTTATGTGCATGTAGTTGTTTTAAGCATAATACAAACAGATAATTTGAACACAAGTCATGCACATGCATTCATTACACACCGTGTACCTAAGATCCCCTTATTCAGTTTCAAGCGGATCTAGGACACAAGCACCACAAAAATTATGATTTTATTAATTATTGGAGTACATCATTCTTCAATGTCACAACTTTGTCGTGGAAACTTCTCAATGAGAATGTCACACTTGGAAACTTTGGAAGAAAATTGTCTTCAAAAAACTGGATGCTCACTAACTCAATCTCTCTCACAGTCAAACATTAATTTGAATTACAAGAATGAGTTTTTAAAAATATTCTCTTATCTCTCCAAAATACAAATAAAAAATTCCTTATCTCTCCAAAATACAAATAAAAAATTCCTTATCTCTCCAAAAATTACAAAATGTGCCCTCACTATTACATTCTTATCTCTTCATCACAATACGTTATGATCACTTCCAAGACTCATGTTTTTATATGAGCCCATAATAAAATATTTTTCAATATTCTAGAAAAAATTAACTTTTAGAAAAAAGTACGGCTAAACAAACAACTTTCTTTCCCACTGGACATAGTCACACAATTCAATCACACAATTTTGTTGAGTGGGCAGTCACTTCTCTCCAATGCAAAAATGTAAACACCCCAGTGCCTTGCTAGTCATTATTCATGCTTCCTTGGCCATGACACACACTCTTGGAGCATTACATGAACAGGAATATTTATGCTTAGATAACATAATTAAAATTGCAACACCATTTCCTGAAATGCCAAAAATAGCCACCACCTCTTGAGTCATGGATCTAGTTTTTTTTTGTATACACTATATGGTGATAGGTCCATCCAACCACATTGCCATGGATGAAGGCCATAGCCATCCAGAGTTTCGCAAAATTCCTGTCATAGATTTACGGTTTCTGTCCCAAGATGAGATCAATTTCGCAGCCCAATTGTCAGATGAGGACACAGAACTACAGAGCAAGGACATTTTAATACCTAAGATAGATCACTCAATATTTAATGAAAGTGTCAGTAGTCGCCAGAAAACATATTCAAGACCGTGGTTTTCCCATAGAAAATAGGAGCTTGAGGTCTTTCAAGACACAGAACTGAGCTTCTTAGTGTGTCAAGACGGGGCAGAAGGGATAGCGGCCAACACTCCAGTTGCAATGCAGTATTTAATGCTACCAAATTTATTATATGGTTTATGAGATTCTAAATTAATTAAAGATAAGTTTGTGATTATTAAGATTGATAAATTGTAAATCATATGCTCATTACATTCAATCAATACCATTTCAATTTTTTCTTCTTTATTTAATTAAATGTTTAAAACTGTGTGAAAACAGAAGAGATGATGGCCATTGTCTATACTATTACATAGTATACTGTCATCAAGATCATCAGATTCTAAACCAACTAGAATTTGAAAACCAATATCAATTCTTTATTATTTATTAAATTAAACGTTTAAAATTGCGTGAAAACAAAAGAGATGAAGGCCAATGTCTATACTGTTACGCAGTATATTGTCATCAAGATCATCAGATTCTAAACCTACTATAATTTGAAAACCCATTAACTTTATGGCTAAACATGGTTCACTAAGTTTGACCAAGTTGGTTATGGTTGGTTATTGTTGATCATGTTTTTTTATTAAATATATTGACTTTAGTTGAATTCTTGTCAACCTTATTGTCACAATTGTTTTGTCTCTCTTAATTGCTTCTATGTACTAAAACTTAGCTATGATTACCCATTTCATTTTGATTGCTAGACTAGCTATCTAAGGATTTGAAAAATACAAAATTAACCACATAGAAAATCCACTCTCATATAAATATATGGAGAACATCACATGATAAAAATGACAATGTTTGTATTAATGAAAATAAAACCCACTGGTTAGCTCTACGAAAGAGAGTCTGAACTTGGAGACTCTGGCTCTGCAGAACGCTCTGCATTGTTCATCAACATTACACATTAAATAGAATACATAGTTTTAGGGAAGTTAGAACAACATCCTAAGAAATAGAAACTAATTCCTATCGTGAGGTTACGTGAACCAACTCTACCTATTCTAGGATATTCTCCATTATCTTCAACACTCCCCCTTAATGGAGAATGGGTTCATATATATGCTTAACATCTCCCTAAGCATTTGAAATTTTACTTTTCCAAGGGGCTTAGTGGAAATTTCCACAACATTATCACATGTATTACAATATTCCAGATGTATTTCTTTAGATTTCACTTTCTCCCTTACCAAATGGAATTTAGTATCAATATATTTAGTGCTTTTATGAAACACCGGATTGTTGTCCAGCTTGATTGAACTTTGATTGTCACATCTGATTGTTGTTGCAACTATCTATTCTTCCAAAACATCGTGGAGAAGTCTTCGCAACCAAACCGCCTCGCATGTTGCTACACACATGGCTTGATACTTTACTTCTGCCGAGAACAAGGAGACTATGTTTTGTTTCTTGCTGCTCCAAGTGATCACCCCGGATCCAAGACTGAATGCATAACTTGTTATAGATCTGCGATCATCTACATTTCTTGTCCAATCAGAATCTACAAATCCTACAAATCTAACATCAGAAGAGTTAGTGTAAATAATTCCATAATCTACAGTACCTTGTAGATACCTCAAAACATTCTTCGCTGCATTCCAGTGGCTTTCAAGTGGCTTAGACATAAATTGGCTTAACACACTGACTGTATAAGCCAAATCAGGTCTAGTGGTGGTTAGGTAGATTAGACTCCCAACTATGGGTGATTTTAGGGGCGAATGTTCGCCCTTTAGCGAAATTAAGGGGTTTTAAATTTTTAGTGGGCGAATAATTTGCATCATAGTACATTTTTACAAATCACCACAAATAGCCCACCTTATTTTAAGGGAGAGGGTAAAAAATGTAAATTTAGCCCTTGAAATTAGGAGTTACAACCTTCAATTCGCCATTTTCAAGAATAGGTTTTATTTAAGTGAATTCATTCGCCCATTTTCAAGAATAGGTTTTATTTAAGTGAATCCTATGGGCCAAAGGCCCAAATACCATATTTATAAAAGACGTATGGTAAATTAATAAAAATATAAATAAATGAGAGGTATGGTAAATAAATAAAACATTTTTTATATTTACTCCATAAGTCACCTTATATACATGCAAGGGTGTAAACAAATAAAAATATAAGTAAAGTGGAGGTATGGTAAATAAATAAAACGTCTTTTTATACTTACTAAAAATGTATGGTAAATAAATAAAAATATAAATAAACTAGATGCATGGTAAATAAATAAAACCTCTTTTTATATTTAGTCCATAACCCTCGTTGTATTTATGAAGGCTCAAGAAAGAGTTTTTATTTAAGTGAATCCTATGGGCCAAATACCATATTTGTAAAAGAGGTATGGTAAATTAATAAAAATATAAATAAGCGACAGGTATGGTAAATAAGTAAAACATTTTTTTATATTTACTCCATAAGTCACCTTGTATTTATGAATGGTATGGTAAATTAATAAAAATATAAATAAACGAGAGGTATGGTAAACAAATAAAACATTTTTTTATATTTACTCCATAAGTCACCTTATATTTATACTATGGGACTAATACCATGGACTAGATTGTTATTAATACCATGCAAAAAAACATTATTAACCCTAATATTAGTATTAATAAAAATAAAAATGGCACATGGTATTGACCCATGGTATTCACTAAAATGGCACATGGTATTGACCCATGGTATTCACTTGGAATGTAGCCTATTTAAATGGGGGAATTAAACCAGCATAGATCCATCTTTACTCTGGATCTACTAACCCCCGAGAGGTATCAAATATCGTGATATGCAAACTAGCATAGAGTGAAAAATATTTGATATGATCAGGAGTAAAAATGGATGTTGTAATTTAATGTATGTTAAACATTTTAGCTTGGTTAAAATAAAAATAAAATAAAAATCAGCTATTAATTTTATTAATTTTTATAAATTACTAATAGTAATTTTTAAGCTCCAGGTTTATGATAACCCATGGTATTCATGTGAGCATAGACTATTTAAAGGGGAAATTCTATCTTAGATCCATCTTAATTCTGGGTCTACCAAGTGCTCAGAGGGATAAATAGATTTCATCCCCCTAAGAGTGGTAGATGTGGAGTTAAGATGGATATAGGTTGGTTTTTATGATAATGAAGATATTAAATAGACTTAGGAAATTATATTGTAAAAACATCTTAAGGTGAATGGTTAAAGCATAGACATTGGACAAGTATATTTGTATACTTCTGTTTTAAACTGAAACAAATCCAGAGCTAAAAGGAATGGATTGATTGCACTAGTCATCCTTCTATAACTTTCCAACATATGCTGGAGTAAACAGATTATAATTTGGGTAATTTTTCTAATTGCAAATGGGAACATACTTGTGTATTGGCAGGGTGGTTACAAGGTCCCTAGAAGTGGAGTAAACAGATTGTAATTTGGGTAATTCTTCTAATAGCAAACAGGAACATGTGTATTGGCAGGGTGGTTATGAGGTCCCTAGAAGTGATGAATTTGAATTCTTCTTGTTTTTATATATAGTATTAGGTTTTTTCTCATGTTTTCTGTGAATGGCATGGGTGAATTTTATCCTACACCCACTAGGTTATCGATATGTAATTTCGATAATTGTGATTTCAAAAGATATTTTAAAGAAATGCAATGATTTCATTTGTGTATTCAATAAACACAAGATTTTATAATTGAGTAAAATATTCGCCATGCCTGGTGAGAGATTCGCCAAAAAATTATATATACATATCATATTATTGATAAAATCGCCTTCCATTTTTCCTATATACCATGGAGATTTGCCCATTTATTATACATGTAAATTTAGGGGGGTTCTTAAAATTTTCCCCGCTCCCAACCAGCTGTTTGTAAAGTGTTTCATCCGCCGCTTTTGATCTATCCTCACACTACAATTTTAAGTTCTGCTCCAGATGGTACCGGTGCAGACTTTCACTGATCCATTCTAAAATTTTCTAACAAGCCTTTCACATAATTTGCTTGTGATAGAAATGTTTGACTTGAATCTCTCCAGATTTCGAGACCTAAATAGTATCTGAGTTCACCAAGATGCTTCATCTCAAACATCTGTGACATCTGCTGCTTGATTTCATCAATTAGATATATAGCGTCACCTGTAATTATCAAATCATCTACATATAATGAAATTAGCACTACACACCCTTGTTCATCTTTCATGGTGTAAAGATTAAGGTCATTCTTGCTTCTATTATAGCAAGCTTGCAGAAAAATGAATCAGTTTTCTAATACCATGACCTGGGAGCTTGTTTTAGTCCATAGAGTGCTTTCTTCAACCTACAGACTAAATGTTCCTTTCCCTTTTGGACAAACCCTTCCAGTTGCTCTAAATAAACCTCTTCTTTCAATTCCCCATTCAGAAATGCATACTTTACATCTAGTTGGTGCATCATCCAATGTTTCTTAATAGCTAAGGCGATTAACGTTCTAATGGTGTTCAATTTAGCTACAGGGGCGAAGGATTCTTCATAATCTATCCCTTATTTTTGTGTATACCCCTTTGCAACCAACCTATCTTTTAGTTTTTCTATAGTTCCATTTGCATTAATTTTCGGTTTATATAACCATTTGAAACCTATGACCTGTTTTCCTCTAGGAAGTTCTACTAATTCCCAAGTGTTGTTTCTGATTATTGAATGATATTATTCTTCCATGGCTATTTTCCATTCATTACTATCATTTGCTTCTTTATAACTAGACGGTTCAACAACATTCATCATACTAGTTATAAAAGCATTTTCCTTATATCTTGCAGGCATTTGTGCTTTCCTACCTGATCTCATGATTGGTGGGGTGGTGGTTTCAAACCTTATTTCTTCCTGCTGCTGCTGCTGCTGTTGTTTCTGTTGTTGTTTCCATTGCTATTGCTGTTGTTGTTGTTGTTGTTGTTGATATTGCTGTTGCTGTTCATCCTCTGCCTTTGTTTGCTATTGATCCTGGTTTTTCTTTGCATCCTCCTCTTCCAATTACGGAATGTCCCATCCATCATAGTGCTCATCAGTTTCTTCACTATCCTGCTCATGGAATTTAACATCTCTACTAACAAAGATCTTGTGAGGAGAGGGATAAATAATCTGTATGCTTTATATGATAAGCAATACCCTATAAAAGTGCATCTGATGGCTTTTGAGTCTATTTTCTTTCTATCTTCTTTTGGTATGTGGGCAAATTCTTTACATCCAAATATTCTTAAGTGTTTTACTGCAGTCTTATATCCATAGAAAGCTTCAAAAGGATTTTTAAACTCAAGACTTCTTATAGGACTCCTATTTTTTAAATAAAGTGTAGTACTCACTGCTTCAACCCAAAGACCATTTGAAAGATTCTTACCTTTCAGCATACTTCTTGCACATTCCACCAAATTTCTGGTCTTCCTTTCTGTTACTCCATTCTACTGTGGAGTATGGGGTGCTGTGAACTGCTGCAAAATTCCATGATCTTTACAATATCTGATCAACTCATCTTTCCTATATTCTCCCACTTGATTAGAACGAAGAATTTTTATCGGTTTCCCTGTTTTTCTCTCAATCATATTTTTAAACTGCTTTAAGTATTCGAATGTATGACTCTTCTTACTTAATAAATACACCCAACAAAACTTCGTACAATCATCAATAAGCAATAGGAAACACATTGCACCTCCTAATGATTTTGTCTGCATGGGACCACAAAGGTCTGTGTGCACTAATTCCAGTATATCCCTCTATTTCTTTTCTACTTTAACAGGGAATTCTTCTTTGTGCTTTTTTTCTAAAGTACAAGCATCGCAATCATTATGTACTTGCTTTAGCATAGGAAGATCTCTTACCATTTCTTTTCTCTCTAGTAACAACAAATCATTGTAATTGATGTGGCCGAATCTCTGGTGCCAAAGCTCTTCTGTAGTCAGGCTCACTGCTATCAATGCTCAAACAAGTGCAGTTCTCACATCCAACTTGTACAGTCCTCCTGTCCGGATTCTTGTAGCAATTGTCTTCATACCAACTAGCAGATCCTTAATGTAACAATTAGATTTAAAGAATTCAACTTTCAAATCTTGATCTGTAATCATTGATACAGAAATCAAGTTCTTTGTTTTGTCAGGCACATACATTACATTATAAATTTGTTTAATATTACCATCAGGTAGAATGATAGAAACTTTCCCACATCCTTTGATTTGATGGCTTCTATCATCTCCTAGGTAAATCTGTGCACCTTCGTTGATCTCTTTAAAATCCTCCTGCCAGTGCTTGTTCCATGTCATGTGTGTTGATGCTTTTCAATCTACATACCAAATGTCTGCATCAACATTTTCATCACGATCAACATTTTCATCACTGTTTGCGAGATGACCTACATGTCTCTTTGACTTCTGTGGTTCTTCATGATACTTTTTTTTCCTACATTCCCTGGCAATATGACCCAATTTTCCACAACAAAAACACTTAGTTTCAGAGTATTTTTATTCGGATGCATACTTTGAGTCAGATTTGGCCGTTTATGTGAACTTGCTCTGTTTTGTTGTTGTGGACCTCCTTTCCCTTTGTAGAAGTTCTTCCTCACCACCAATGCAAGATTGGCACTCTGGGGCTTCAGATTCGATCTCCTTTCTTCCTCCTGCATCAATATATCTGTCAGCTCTTCAAAATGCGAGACCTTTTCTCTGGCATTGATCCCAATAATTAACATCTGATAATCATCAGGGACACCATTCATTGTAATGTTCACAAGATCTATATCGTCTATTGTATGACCAATATCTGATTAATGCTTTTCATATCCTTTATCCTTGCTACGAATGAAGCAATCGTTTCATTCTCCTCCATTTTCATGCACAGAATCTTACTCTTGAGGAACAAAAGACGATTTGAATTTATGATCTCGTACAATTCCTTCAGAGTTCCCCAGATCTCATTAGTTGACTTACCTTCTCTGATATGCGGAATAATACAGTCTTTCACTGACATCTTTAACATTGTCCTTGCTCTACTTTCTCGTTTCTCCCAATCTGGGACTATTGCTGATCCAGCCGCGAGCTTCGTCTCATCCCCATTCATAATTTTCCAAGCATTATTTGCTTCTAGTAGAGTCTGCATCTTAAAATTCCAATTTTCATAATTGGATCCATCGAGCTTGTTATGCTCATTCATGCATGCTTCAAATATGTTGTTATTCATCTTAGCGATTTAGAAGAAAACATTGACAGGTAAAAGATGTTAAATATACCCCAGATCTGTGACAGAGACAGATCACTGTTGTTTGATCTTGCAGCACACACACAGATCATCGTTGCTTTCTTCTCAGCCTCTAGACAACCTCCTGTTGTCAGCTACAGCCTTGTTCTTGGCTTCCCCACTCAGCTTCTCTAACAGCTACAACCTTGTTCTTGGCTTCCTTTGTAATTTTCTTTGATTTACATGATCGTCGTTGATATTTGCCCAATATTCGAGACTAGTCACTGAAATACACTAATTTTTCGAGACTTGTCGCAACCATCGCTAATATTTGCCCAATATTCAAGACTAGTCACTGAAATATGACCAATTTCAGAGACCGTCGAAGTTTTTCATCAATTTCTGCGACTGTCGCGGCTGTATACATGAAAAGTGCAATGATTGAAAAATGAAAAATTCTGGAAGCGTAATAGTAATCGTTGTGGCTATCCACTCAAAACCTGCAATGATTTAATAGTGATCGTCGCAGCTGTCCACTCAAAACCTACGACAATTTATGTTCAAAGAACCACCCACCAGCCAGTGTATAGGTTCCTTAGCCTTGACGCTCTGATACCATGAAAAAAATGGCAATGTTTGTATTAATGAAAATAAAACCCACTGGTCAACTCTACGAAAGAGAGTCTAAACCAGGAGAGTCTAGCTCTGCAGAACGCTCTGAATTGTTCATCAACATTACACATTAAATAGAATACATAGTTTTAGGGAACTTAGAACAACATCCTAAGAAATAGAAACTAATTTATATCTTGAGGCTATGTGAACCAACTCTACCTATTCTAGGATATTCTCCATTATCTTCAACATCACATCATAAACATTTTTTTTTTATATCATACGATATTACAATGACAACAATATATGATAAGGAGTATCAAACCTACAATAACGTCAAGCACAAGGATACAACTATGTGGAAATTGTATCTCCTTAGATATTGTCTCATGGAAATGATATCCTTAGGTCCATTTGCGAAACCTAGCCAAATTTTACATGTTAGAAATCAGTGAAGCATCCCGATTGATGAAAGTGGTGAAGACCATGTGTGTGCCACTAAATACTTTAAGTAATACAGTGCAATCCTAAGGTGAACAATTTGTAGTTATGTTTTCTATGACGGGAAGTTGTTCATTGGTTACAGGGAAGAAAGAAGGAAGTTGATCATTGATCATGGGAGATCATTGCTATAGACTTGGTATATTTTAAACTTTCCATGCCATCTTCAGTAGAAATTATCTAAGAGAATAATCCTTGATTCACTACACCCGGGGAAATTAGAGCAACCTCATTTAGTATTCCCTAATTCATTAGACTGGGTAAAATCATGTCCATGTCACTGAACCCTTCAGATAAACTAGGGGAATCCTCTGTTGAAGATTTTGTAGTTATACTTTCCATGATATGCAGTTGATCATTTTTTTTTTTTCTGAGTAAAGACTATTCTATTATGTATAAATAAAAGAGGAAAATATTTACAAAGAGGTTGGAACCTCTGAGGGGGCTAAAGCCAGCCCTCTGTCAAAAAAACTTCTGCCATCAGCTCTTAACTGTCTGTTTACATAGATAAAAACCAAGAGCCCAAGACTCTGTAGAACTAGACACCACCACCAAAAACCAAAAACTAGAAGACGATGGACAATTATACAGAAAAATGTGGATGTGGACAACAACGGCAGCACAAAAACGCTTAGCCGAAACCGCCAGCATATCGGGCCGCCGTCGACCAGCAAGCAGTTTCCGTATGAACGAGCCCGATATAATCTCCTGTTGACGCGTGGCTCTCTACATACGTCATCATTCCTGACTTTTCGGGACATAAAGTTCAGCAAAAAGGGGCCTTCCGAAATCCTCCACCGCTGTCTGATCTGCTCCATCATTCTTTGCCGTTGATTGTTTCAACCTGAGGTGGTACTTCTGCATCTGCATCGTTGGCTTTGCTAGGAGAGCTGACCCATTCAATCATCACATTGTCTTTGACATCCATAATACTGCGACCAGGAGGCATCACTGGATACAGAATAGTGCCTGAGAACTACGCCGGTGCACAAGGAATGAGCTCCTCATGTGAAGGAGTCTGTTGAAGACGCGCGTCCTCTTCATGACCTTCGGCTTGCTGCACCTCTGGAAGATTGAGGATATCCTCTGCCATGCTTCCTTGAGAATCCTTAGAATTCTGAGAGAGAGTCCTGTCCATGGATTGTTCATCAGAGCCAGAGAGGTCATCTTCTTCCTCTGAGAAGATGACTGTGATAATAGCAGAGATAGTAGGATTGTTTAGCTTGCTTTTAAATGTGAAACTGGAGGAGTGGAAAGAACTGTAGAGGGACGGACCAGAGTGGTCGGATGATGGTGAGGCCGGCGAGACAGAAGCTAGCGAGGAAATGCATCATGGTACAGGACCTCCCCTTCCTCTAACACCCCCACGAGTGCCTGAACTACTACCCCTCCGGGAAATTCCTCGACGTCGATCCATAGCATCAATGATTGATAAACTAAGAGAACAAAAGGGTTGCAGGAGGAAGAAGAACAACCCACCCCAATTTGAAATAAACAGAGGATAACAGTACTCAGAGTAGAGAGCGCCCAGGGAAAGCACCGCACAGATAGAAATCAGAACCCCTAAATAAATTCCAGAATTGTCTGAATGAGTCCCACACCCTGCCCAAGCAGCTTCAACAGACACCGTAACACAACCTATTACAGTTATATACCAAAATAAAAAACATTGACCATCCTAGATGCGGGCCAGAAGAACCGTAATTAAATGCTTGAGGCTGGCCAGATGCGGGCTTCTATGGAGCCATGATGGCTTCCAAATGCTCAGCTATGCACCTAACTCCTGTGAACCAATTCGACCGGGAATGTCTCTGCTAGAATGAGCCAGAGAGAATGTCGAGCTCTGGGCAATTAAAATGAATTGTATGCTCATCATCTTGAAGAACTTACTCCGCATGATGTACATCCAATTCCTCATTAATGGGATTTAATGCACTGCCATAAATCACCTACTTGCTCCACGATGATACCCGATGCCGGCATCGCTCCTATGGGCATTAACGGCTCATTAAATCACCCGCATCCGGGTGATATGCAGTTGATCATTATTAGAAAAACATTTTCTAGATTTTTTGCTCCTATTTCTCTAGTGATTAACTGAGAGGATGGTTTGGTGTGATTCATTTTCCTTTTAATTTACTTTGATTTATGGTTAGATTTCCCTATTAGTTTCTGAACAAGAGATTGAAAGTTTTCTATGTGAGGATTTATAATCACATATTCATAAAAATAGACAACACGGACCTCTCGACTCATTGCATTCTTGTGCTTCAAAAAATTTCTCAATCTTGTTTCCTCCACGACAGAAGAATTTGAAATCAAATGAGAACATATGGTTGATTATGGTTAAGTAAAGTTAGAAATGGCTAACATATGGTTGACTAAGATTGTTTATTGTTGACTATGGTTAAGCATGCTTGAAGAGGGTCAACCATGGTTGACAATTGTTGACCAGGTGTTAATAAGGATTGGCCATAGGTGACCATTGTAGGCCATTGTTCATAAGGATTAACAATGATTGAATATGGTTAAAAATGGTTGACCATTAATGGCCATCTTAACCATGGTTGATCATTGTCAATGATGACCATTTTTACCAAAGGGACCTAGTTTGGAAACTTAGGGTCTAAAACCTTCTGAAATCATTTTGAGGCATCAAGTAATGTTTTCTGGGGTTAAAATGTTCCACTTTAGTGTTGCACCTTTCTTTCCTATTCTACACACAAAGACCTTTCCAACGGCATAAGAATCACCTTAATCGGGGTCCCTATGTAAAACTTATGCCACTAAGAGGTTGACCTTCTTGTTTTGTCCACCATAATTTGAGAGGATGTCATGTCAACACCCATTACTAAAGGAAAATGGGATAAGCACATGATCATGATGAAGAATTCTTTAGAAGAGTCTATGCTATAACTTCCATTAAGAGTTGTGGTATTCAAACCTAACTATTAGTAGGCTATCGAGTTGTGTTATAACTCGGCTGCTAGGAGGAAAAGGGGTTCCATTATTTTTGAGCACATTTGTTCCATAGACAAGAAAAGTAGCCATGGGGGATAGTGAGACAACACATTAAGAGTATTTGAGTAGTGTAGTAACCCTTGAGCCACACACCTTATTTCCTTGTATTCGCAACAATTTTCTATTGAGGGAAAGAGAGTAGAGTGGCCTCACCTTCCAACTGGGTTTTCTATTAGAAGAGTTTGCGAGGTTATATCTTGTGTCAAATCATGGTTTGTGAACTTTTATTTTATGTCTTTCTATTTTTTGCATAATTATAATATGTGTGCATATGTGGTAAACAAAAATTTGTAGATTCACAGATCTAAAGAGAAGTACAACCTCATCGTCTAGATTTTGGATATTTTGAATATAATTTATTAAATCTATTATGACAAATTGTCGAGTGGAATGTCCACGAGTGTTTGTGAATTAGTTGAACTAGTTTGAGCATGGTTGAATATGGTTGAACTCATTCTCCTTGTTTGAGCATGGTTAGCTTGTTCAGCCATGGATGCAATTATAGGAGCATGGTTGACTATGGTTAAGTATGGTTGACTACACGTGAACTTGGTTGTCCATGGTTGACGACATTTAGCAATAGATGAATATGGATTATCATGTTGCCTATGCTCTTTAAAGTGGTTGAACATGGATTTCCATGGATGATCGCGGTGGCCACAATTGACTATGGTTACCATGATTAACCGTTGTTGAATAGTTTCAAGCATGGTTGAATATAGTTAATCGAGTTTGCCTAAGTCAGCTACGTTTGATTACTCTTGATCATTTTCTATATGTTGGGTATGTTGGTTATAGTTTAATGTGATGACTATGGTTGACTATGTTGAGTAGGTGATGATATTGACTATGATCAACCATGTCATAACGGTTGATTGTGACCATCCTTGGCTATTTTAACATTGATATTTTGTGACCATGTTGACAATGATTGGCCATGCTTGACCATGTTTCACAATGAAGACTATGTTAATTCGATTTGGATATTTATAATTTTTTTTAATAAATAGTGTTTTTCATCTTCAACCTTTTTAGTGTCATAATTAGGACATAATCTTTCTATCTATGACATTTTGGGGACTGTCCAAAGTTGATGTCCATTTTCTTCTTTACGCTTATCAAAAAAGAGAAACTTTTGATCTTCTAGATTAGTGTCACTCACTGCTTGAGAGTATCTTAATTTTCTATTATATCCTAAATATTTATTGTGCCACAAGTCCTCATTAAATAAATATTTTTTTTCATATTATTATTATTATATAGAATGCAAGTTTCCTTTATTCCCTAGTGATTGAGTGAAGCTTTCACATTTTTATGCCATCTTCATTTGAGTCACAAGTGATTTTCATTGGAGTTGGAAGCAATTTTGTGAAGCCTCTTTCAGTTCATATCATTTATCATGTTCTTGTGGATTAAGTACCTAGCCATAACCATGTTATTAATGGGGGAAAAAATGTTATTAATGGGGGAAAATATTTTTTTCTTTGAGGATGGGAAATCATATATTGTATTTTCTTTTTATCTAGGTTCATATCAGTGGCCACCAACCTATTCCAATGCCTCATAACATAATTTTCCTTTTTTTGCAATTTTCTATTTTTTGAGCTTTTTAGTTCCTGAACTTTTAGCGTCATTTTGAGTCCCTAAATGACAATTTTAGGGAAACAAACTTACCATGGTCTTCGAATTCAAGAAGAATAAAAAAATTTACTCCTTGGATAAAATTTTCCTACAAGTTGTCATGCACATCAAACAAATATTGCATCCCAAAGTTACAACCCTTGGAAGTGGATGTTCCAACTTACCCCATTGGGGCCTATAAGATTGTTATGAAACCAGCTCATAGAAAGATAGAAAAGATAGATGAATGCCTTATAAATCAATCTCTTCGAGGGGGCAACCTCCTTTACATTACACAAATGAACAATTTTTGGATGATACAAATGGTAGGACCTCCTTTCTATATATAGGAGTCTAAGGGGTCATAATATAATCAGAGTTGACATAACAATAATAATGTAAGGGCACAATAATAACAATAGTGGGCTTCTATGGGGCACAATAATAACAATATGGGGACTACATGGGCACAACAATATAATAAGGGGGTTGTAGTAATAACATTAAGTGGTTACACTAGTAGTATAGGGACCTAACATGCCCCTCTCCTTCAAAAAGTGTTGTCCTCAACGCTTGAGTCGTTTTTGACACTTCTGTACAAAATTCTTGTCCTCCCATGTGGAATCTTCAACGGGTAAGTTCTTCCACTTGATGAGATAATCTGAAATTAATCAATTTTATAGTTGTTGGGTTCTTGTTTCTGTGACTGCTCCAGGTTCCAATATGATTTTTCCTTCCTTATCAAGTCTTGATAATATTGTTTGAACTGGAACCTTCCGCAACTTTTGAATGAGTGGCCACACTTCTTCATCCTTTTTCCATTCATCCCTTGCTTCGCATATCCAATCTGGGTGGATAATAGAAATAGCACAAAACAATGATTCCACATTCTCATCCTTTCTTGAGAGTGCATCCGAAACAACATTTTGCTTCCCTTTTTGTAGATGATTTCAAAGTCATAACCCAACATATTTGTGACCCATTTTTATTTTTTCTAAAGATAATCTTTTTTCTAAAAAGTATTTAAGACTATCATGATCCATTTTTACCTTGAGTGCCTTCCCATTAGGTAAGGTCGCCATTTCTTAAGTGCATGTAATATTGCCAACATTCCTTCTCATAAATTGCTTACTTGAGATGTAGCTGTAAAAATACCCAATCGCCTACATCAAAACTTCTTTCACTGTGATGTTGATTTGCCTGTTGTTTCATTTGATTCTGCACCAAAGTGGCATTATCCTTTAAAAGTTGGAGAACTTGTTGTTGACGCTCGATGTGATCTTTCACTGCTTGAATATTTTTCTTCTTGATATGTCCTTCTATCTTGAGAGTTTGAGGAGTGGTAATTTCTTTGAATGCATTACAAGATATGGTCGGATTCATTTATTGATGCTCGATGTGATCTTTCACTTCTTGAACATTTTTCTTCTTGATATGTCCTTCTATCTTGATAGCTTGAGGAGTGGTAATTTCGGCCAATGCATTACAAGATATGGTCAGATTCATTTCTTCTTTCTCGATGTGATCTTTCACTTCTTGAACCTTTTTCTTCTTGCAGTGCCCTTCTATCTTGAGACTTTGAGGAGTGGTAATTCTTGCCAATACTTTACAAGATATGGCCGGATTCATTTCTTCTTTCGCTAGGGTTGGTTCCTAGTGTATATGTTCTTCCTTTGATGTTTCTTGGTCATTTTCTTCCTCCTCTTCATAATCTATGTAAAATAATTTCTTCTCAACACACTTACGACCTTTAGTGTATTTTTGATCACAATTGTAACAAAGCCCTTTTGCTCTTTTTTCTTTCAATTGTTGTGGTCTCAACCTTTTAGGTTGTGGAAGGATAAGAGAAACAATACTTCCATCTTTATATTTGTGAGGGGTAGACTTCCTTGTTGCCATAATTTTTCTTTGCACTTTTCTTGCCCTCTCCAATGAATCAGGTTCCCAATGACAAACCTCATGCTGAATTTTATCCTTTAAAGTCCCTATGGAGACATCAATCCTCTGCTTCTATGGAATATCATTTTCTGTTATACTCAGTTTTTGAAAGTCCTCAATGTGCTCTACCATTGAACACTTTTGTTTGAGATTTATCAAAATGGCTAAGGAAGTTGTTTCTCTTTGTATCCTCATAATGTGTTATCATTTCCTCTGTGGAAATTGACCACGTGACAAGTGGTTTACGAGAAGAAAGCCCTTTATACCATAAAAATTGATTCAGTTCTAAATAATTAGATGCAGTACGTACCTTTTGTAACAGTGGTACAACATGTAGATCAAAATATTTCTCCATCTGTACTATTTGATTTACTGGAACCTTGCCATCAAACTTCCTCATCTGTCTTTTTCTTGATTTTAAAAGCTCGATCTTGAAATGACTGTAACTCTGTAATTTCAAAGCTTTAAGTTCTAAAAAATTTTCGTGTATTAGCCCTCTCAGTCCTCTTTCTAACCCCAAAAGTCTAATCAATATTGGATTATGTAAGGAAGCATTATGTCAAATCTCCCACGATGACCCGATTATAGACTTGTTCAGTAGAGCGAACTTGTACGAAGTGCCACATGTCACCGTTTCAACCTCAAGACCTGAAATTGATATATAGAAAACTGCAGTCTGTCTTCTTTCTCCAACTTTTGACGAAAATTAAATATGATGCTCAAAGCGAAAGTTATGATGATTTTCCCAAGGTGATCTTTTTGGAATGTAATTCGGGTATATGCAAAAACCCTACGTTCCTCAAATTATATCTCCACAAATATAGCGAGACAGGATCTGAAATTCTGTGGTGGGGCTCAGACCGATTTCTTCTCAAATGGTTTTTTTTTGTTTAGCTTTTTAAACTTCAGAGCGAAATAGTTATAGTGAAATTTCCACGATGACATGTTTCAGATGAAATTATGGAGCTTGGCGAAAACCTAACTTCCTCAGTTCATATCTCCGAAAAGATAGTGAGGCAAAATCTAAAATTCGAACTGAAAGTTTAGCGTGATTTATTCTCAAATAGGATTTTTTCTTAAGCTTCTAAAATGTCATAGAAAAAAGTTATAATGACAATTCCATGATGACCTATTTAGAGCAGCGAAACCCTAGAATCCAAAGCTTTGATAGCAAATGTTATGAAACCAGCTCACAAAAAGATAGAAAAGATAGATGAATGCCTTACAAATCAGCCTCTTCGAGGGGAAACCTCTTTTACATTACACAAATGAACAATTCTTGGATGATACAAATGGAAAGACCTCCTTCTTATATATATGAGTCTAAGGGGTCATAATATAATCAGAGACGACATAACAATAAGGGGTTACACTAGTAGTATAGGGGCCTAACAAAGATTTTGGAAATTCTCCTCCTAGGGTTAGGTTTTTTATGGTTTCTCATTTTTTCTTTATAATAAAAATGCCTTAGAGCCTCATTCTAACACAAGTCCAAAAAAAAGTTTTAAAAGACGTGGCCATCACATCTCTTCTTATAGGTAAGCTACAACCATTTGAGCTAGTTTTCTTTCATTCTACATGTATAGAATTTCAACATCTTCCATATATTAATTAAGTTAAGTTTCATTTTAAATCTTGTGTTTTGGTTTTAAATTTGCATTTAATTTTGTTCCTTCATAAATTCAGATCAATGGTCTCAAAGCAATCTTTGCTTTCTCAGTTTTTTTGTGCATGTACGTAATGAGGTTGAGGTATAAGGATTTGGGACTTGAATTATTTAATCCGTTGCACGACCATCCTCACCGACCCAGATGATCTCCCTCGGTGAAAGAAAAGAAAGGAAAGTGAGTAGGAGATCCTATCAAACTGTTTCTGAAAGAAGCCCTAAAGTGACATAAGAACAAGATGAGGGATAATTCTTTTGAGATCCTTTGGTGGATACCAATAGGAAACACATCTCCATCAGGTGGTCACTTTAGAGGTGACACAGCCATTAAGGTACAAGTTATTTTTGACATTCCTATATTTGAAGGCCAAATAGATGTAGATGCTCTAGATAAATGTTTAAATTTTCTAGAAAAATATTTTTTGATCCACAAATTTTCCCATAGAGAAACAATTACTCTTGCACTCCTTAAGGCCACCCCCCATTTCAAGGACTCGTGAGAAGATTAATATGATAAAATGGACACAAATGAATACACACTACTTTCAGTTTTACGCACTTGGAACTCCTTTAGGGATGCTACTAAGGAATTAGAAGCTACGAAGACGAATACATGAGTTTGACCATAGTACGACAAAAAAGGGAATAAGTAGTTCTTGAGTTCACAAACATTTGTGGTACCCTACAAACCAAGCTAGGTATCAAGGACTCAAAGTCACATTTGGTTCTCGTCTACTATGGTCATTTGCATAAATACATCCAGTCGACATAAATATAGTTTTTTGGCATCTCCTCGATTGGTGCAACATATCGATATGCTATCAAAATCGTGAAAAAAATTAAATAGAAGAAGTAAGACTTTGGATATGTAAATCCTTCATAGTGGAAGTAGGGCAAGCTTTCCCAAGACACAAAATAAAGGAAAAATCTAGGATGGACCAAACTAGAACAACCCATCAAAGCCAAAAGAAAATAACGCTAATGAGAAGACAAAGAAAGACATGGGAAATTTTAATTTTTCTTCGGGATATATTGTTCATTGTTTTAGATAATTGAATTTCTTCATTTGTATATTAAATTTACCCTTTATATTATATCATTATTCAACAAAATATGTAATTATATAGAAAAACAACATCATCATCAATGTAGTGGAGCATAAAGTAACAATAAAAGAAAACCATTCACACATAGAGACACTAGGATTGGTCGGAGACCGAGGAAAAACCCACTATGGGGAAAATCATTTCAAATTCTTCTGCTTACTAGATTGTCATTGAATAATTTACCAAAAGAGAGTATAATGATCCATATCTTCAGTCATAATTCTATCTAGTAAAATCAACTAAACAACATCCATAAGATGAATGCAACAATGTTAATAATAAAAAACCTCATTCAGAAGCCTATGACCAACTGTCACTGTCTGCGGTCAACTACCAAACTCTGCGTCAACTGACGAAATATGTGGTCAACTGTAAAACTCAAACCCTAGGTATCAACTGAACAATGAGAGTTTCACGCATGCAGCTGAAACCCTTCAACCACATGCATATGACTACATGTCTATGGTTACAACTGAAATTTCCTTGTAGCATGCCTAGGGATGAGAACCAAAAACCCTAGAACTCACGTCCGAGCTTCAGACCCTACAATTTTGAACATGTGTGAGCCAAAATCTAAAACATGCCTCATACCTATGTGAGCCAAAACCAAAGAAAAGAATAGAAGAATGATTAATCATAATACGGAAATGAGGTTGAGGTCTCTTGTATTTATAGACTTCCAAGAGTGTCTAATTTGCTTTAGGGCCAACTTGATCAAATGCGAACATGTGGGATTTAATTAAAAAAATATGCTTTTTCTTTTCCAAATTGAGTGCTTCAATAGTCAAAATTGGTCCTTTGGAAAGGAAGAATCTCATCCCATGGTTGGAATTTGTCATTAAGCTACCAAATTAACACTCCCCCTCAGCTAGGGAGAAATTCCAACTACATCATGTAATCATAGAAAGCATCCTGCCCTCAAATGTCATCACTACTCATCTCTTCCTATTCCTACTTATCTATTTATTGTCTCTACTCATATGTTGAACATTCTCGAATGCAAAGGAAGAAGAATCTGAGATCGAAGGAAAGCCTAAGCTAACACCCTCTATTCATCGGGGAGCCACTACTTCCACCTAGACTAACTTCCATCAGAGAGTCCATAACTTGAAAAAATTAGAAAGATTAACATCGAGGAACCCTGCTCAACCTCGAACCATATTGGGGAGCTCACTATCAACCCTAAATGACAATGAGGAAGGTCCTATGGGAGACTCTCACCTAATGTCTATGATTATGGAGAAGGTCCTATGGAACACTCTCACACCAAGTCATCACATCGAGAAATAGGTCAGATAGAAATTACCAAGCAAGGATCACAACCATCTCAATGTGCAACCAAAGGGTGAGATATCACTTACTATACGAGGTAAGGATCACAACCATCCTATTTCATGTTGATCATACCAACAATGACACTCAATAGTCATGTGGTAGAACACTTGCATCATAATAAGCTTGGGTAAGATACCTGAATTAAAAAAGGTAAGGATTACACACCCCCAAGCTCTCTCTCAACATGTTGGCCAGATGGGGAGTGGTAGTCCCAACAAACCCAACTTGTGGGTATGATGCCAACAAGGGTATACTCCGCAACCCTATCGGTAACAGATAGGGGTGATGCCTTATTGTCCAAATATCTATTAACCCCATGATCCATCCATCTCAATTCTTCACTCTTTGACCTCAGACATGGGGGCAGAGTTGGCTCAGTGTCCTTGATCAGTCCCTGTCTATGTATATCATCATAGTCATATCTGGTACTGGCATAAGCAATTCACTGAAGATTTCAATCATAATATAACAATAACAATAGTTTCCTCTTCATTAAGGACATCAAATCAAATATTATATTATACAAAATATATATTAATGGGTTGCACCAATAGGTATCTTTTGGAGTTCATTGTGCCATCCTACAACCCTTAAAACTCTACTTTTCTCACATTAATTCACATTTTCAGCCATAATATGCTTAGTAGGAATAATAAAAGGTATTTGTCATATTGTATGGCCTAATGTGATTAATATGTAGGGCAAAGAAGCATTTTTGGAGATGTTTACCATACAAGGGCTTGATGGAGACACCTAGAGAGAATATATGGAGCTTTCCCACCTCATTAACTCCCTAACTCGGCTTGAGATCACAGAATCCTCTCCAACAACTCAAATTCACTAGAAACCAAGGAACTCCAAGTGCATGACAAGGACAAAGGGAACCAAATCCAAAAATACCCATATTTTGGAGGAGAGCATTGCTCCTTTGAAGGAAGTTTCCCCTCAATCGCTTTTGTATAAGTAAACTAGCTGAAAGGTTCATTAGGATTCAAATATCTATTATAGCTAGGAGTAGCTGCTGAGAGAATAAGTACTTGACATTGTCATTATTATTTTTCTTGATGTATGTGATTATTAATTTTTGTTAATGAGATGTTTACCATTGATCTACATCTGAGTAATTTTTGGAGGGTTGAAACCCTTGGGTTTAGGCCCAATACATACGCTTTAGTCCCTCTCTTGTATTTCCTTCTTGTTCTTGTTTGAAGAATTGGAATCCTTCTCTTGTTTTAGTAGATGTTAAATCATAAAAACTTGTAATTATAGGCTTTCCTATCACCTGTCTTATGGGAAGAGTGATTGGAAATACCTACAATAACAATCCAAAAATATGTGTGTTTGATTTCTTGGAAATGGAAAAGTGTCAGTTTTCTTGTTTATTCTCTGCAACATAGGATTTAGTGTCATTAGATTGAGTGATTAGAGTAGTGTTGTGGGATATAATATATCTTAACCAAATTCAAATCATCTTTTCCATGTTAATTTGTCTCATTTCGTTATTGGTCATTTGATGCATGTATTTGGCTAGCTGCAAGGAATGTGATGGTCTGCAGAGGTGGGAATACCTTTCCACACTTACTGGGAATTTTCCATCCTCCTCCTTGGCACCTTATGCTACTTCGAACCTCTATCTCTAATTTCACTATGATAAGACAAATGAAGGACACCATGGGCGTTAACGTTCGTGCAAGATAGACCTCTAAGCAGTAATACGCTTAAATAATGGACTCCCACACCCTTCATTCATCACCTTCTACCTTCATCCACCTTTCTCCACCTCTACGACACCAATTACATCCTTTAAACGTCCTCATAACAATGTTTCTTCTTCAACCTGTTGACGTTGAAAGACCATTCAAATAATGGGAATTAGATATCATTGGTGACATTAATCGAAACTCTTGAAAGTCACATAAATACATTCTCACAACTACCGATTATTTAAGAAGATGGACAAAAGCAATTCATTTGAAAAAAATTAATTATGAGTAGGTAATATTATTCCTCGAAACCCATATTATCATCAGGTTTGAAATTCCATTATAGTTTGTATTTGATAATGCTTCATGTTTTTATTCTCTTAAAATGATTTACTTTTTCCTAGGCAAAGGTATTAAGATTAAATACTCGGATAATTATTATCCTCAACATAATGGGTTAGCAGAATCTAAAAATGAAAACCTGATCCAAATCCTTAAAAATATTGTTCAAAATCACCAAAGGAATTGGCATAATCAGTTATCAAACGCCCTATTGGCAGATAGAGTCACTCCTAAAAGAGCATTAGGAAATTCTCTATATTTTCTAGTATATGGTAAGGAAGCCATTTTTCCACCAAATAATTTATTACCATCCATTTAGTTAGCTCAATTTGTAATGCATAATTCAATCAAAGATATGGATGTGAGATTATATAAATCATTGAAATTGGAAGAGGAACGATAAAAAGAAAAATCTAAGTTTCATGAACATCAATAAATTATTAAATGATGGTTTGATAAACATTTAACAAGTGATAGAGAATTTGTTTTTGGTAGCCTAGTTCTCAAATGGGATAAAAGCCATGAAGAGAAAGGTAAGCATTATAAGATTCAAAATCTTTGGATTGTCTCTTTTCAAATATTTTCAAAGCTTAGTCCATCAACTTATATTCTTCAAAAATTATAAGGCCAAGTAGAAAATTTTCCAGTAAATGGTAAAATTTTGAAAAGAGAATTTCACAAATGAAATTATCCCAAGAAAAC
The DNA here is from genome assembly GCA_031772625.1 of Pinus tabuliformis. Taxonomy (NCBI): domain Eukaryota; kingdom Viridiplantae; phylum Streptophyta; class Pinopsida; order Pinales; family Pinaceae; genus Pinus; species Pinus tabuliformis. The sequence continues at coordinate 207,325,121 of CM062814.1, read as the reverse complement.
ATGTATATATTCCATTTTACCAAGGATGTTGGTATCCTTTAAAAATCAATTTTATTTTTTATTTTTTCCTTTTTTTTTTCTTTTCAAATTTTTATAAATATTCTTTCCTTAAATTTATTTTTGTATAATTACAAATCGGATTACATACTTCAAGAAGCATAATTTTTCCATACATTGACTTATGTTTTAAAATAAACTAAATTTGAATGATAAAGTATTCTTAAAATATGACAAATCCAGAAATACTTTATGTTATTTAAACTTTTTCTTGAACTTTTTATAGTATGGAAAATGATAAATTGGCTATTTTATGTTATGAGAGTTCCATCATCTACAAATATTTTAAAGAAATACACAAAATATTTCAAAGAAGATGAATAATATATTACAAAGATTGAGTTCATTTTAATACATAAAACTATTTTCTATCAAATGAACACTCTTAAAAAAACCTACTTCTGTCACTTGGCTATATATGATAGATGTCAAAATCAATCATAAGCTAAAAAGTGAGGACATGAATTTTTACATTAAAAGGAAAACGAAAAAACCCATTGGGGCTATGGATTCTTTTTGGCAATGGGTTAATGTTTGTAATCCAACTAATGGGGATATTTTCGTTCACCAAGGTGAAGCAATTTAAAGTTTCAAAGAGAGATGATTATAACGCAAAGCACAAAAAACTTTGATAGTATTAAAATCCTAAACATAGCGTTTAAAATTTATGATGATAATTGAATTATAAGCTTCTAAGGAATACAAATAAATTTGTTATTCGACTCTTATTGCATAAAATTTCATTTTCTTCATTAGTACTTCTATTCTGATTGTTGGAACCATTGATGCTTTGTCAAGTATCTGGGTGATAGATAATAATTTAGAAGAAAAAATTGAAAAATATATCTTATTTTAAATTATAAATGAAGAAGAATCACAAAGACATATAACCATATGCACAGCAAATTAACACACGAAAATTAAACTGGTGGAAAAGGCAGAGAGCCATCATGTTTTCTATCATGCTCATGTAATTCACATTATTCAAAAAAATTAATAATACATTTAAATACATGAGTAAGTGGTCTTAAGATAGTGTGTCTATATTAGACTCTCTTGGTTGAGACAATTTCTCAACTTACACACTAATTTAGGAAAGCTAGTTGGAGAGAATCTCTCATCCAAACTAGATTCCTTAGTTTGAGGAATTCTCATGACTTCATTTATTTAATTTAATAATTGGATTTATTATTGATTTTTAAGAGAGCAAGGCTAACATTCCCCCCCTCAATGATAAATCCAAAACGAACAAGGAACCATCTTCCAAGTTCTCAAGTTGAACCTCAAAAAACATTTTCCTGAAAACCTGCCAAAGCTGGATGTTGAAGAAACTACAATATGAAGAGACCATGAGTCTGCTACATGACTGATTCATCTCTGAATGTCACTTGACAAGTCCATCATGTGCCAAGCCACAAAAGGACCCAACTGTCCTTTGTTTGAAAACAACATCTGGTGTCCACTAACACAATCTGATGAACACCCACTGGCGTATGTGGTGATGATGATCACCCACTGGCTGATGGAGATGCCCATTGGGTTCTTCTGTAGTGTTGATGAGACTTTCAATCTCACAACCACTGCTCAGTTTCATTGGCGTTTCCCCCCTTTGTCATCTGAAAGGAGAGGCGATCTTCTCCAAAATATATCTGAACTCCCCCCCATAGGTGGAGGAGTATTTCATTGGTGTACTCCCCCATTCAACTGCACAAGAGTACCATCTTAATTTGAATGTTGGATACAATATGTGTGAGTGGATCTGATTATAAAACTTGGACAATCTTATGTCTATGGATGACCATTCCCAAGGACCAATCAATGATAATTTATCTTCAATCTGGCTGACTTTCATTGGTTACAACACTTCTATGATGTATGATTTGAATTGCCGCAATGGCTACAAGGATGGAGATAAAAACATTGATTTTCTAGATGACCGGTTCTTTGATAATGAGAACATTTCAGTTTGTCTGCAACATGAGTTTGTGTCCATTGACGTCAGTTTGCAAGTTGCTGAGAACTTATTGAGGTAATTTGTTCAAGTAATCTGACACTGACGAACTAAATGGGCTTTGAATAATCAGGGATATTTAAGTTGTCGTTATCTTTGACATATCCTAAGCTGCATCGATTTCGATTACTTTGAATTTCTTCCCATGGCTTGATGATGGGTTTGGAAGAAAGTTGAACTGGAACAACTTCAACACTTGAATTTGGTTGGATGAATGAAGTCGAATGACTAGCCGTCTCTGGATTAGTTAAAGACTTGGAAGCAAAACGCTTCTCTTGCAACTCATTTCTCTATAGTTGCGACTCCAGTTGAAGGAACTCAACCGTTTCATGTGAATGTTGAGTATGACTTGAATGTTAGCGAGAGTGGCTTTGTTGATGTGCGCCATGTCACCAGCTAATGATAAAATTAAATTCTTAATAATTTGGGACAATTGAATGTGGTTCACCATGTTGCCTTTCTTACTTTGACGTTAGGCTCATTTGTTGTAGAAGTGGTTCTTGAAAAAATTGCTCACTTGAGTCGATCACTGAAATGACATGCTTTCTTGTACTGGTTGTTGATTGATGATGCTTTTAAACACTTGCTTGAACTGTTGATTGTACGCTTGCTTGATGGCAATCGCTTTTCTTGAATGAAATGTTATGAATTATTTAATGAAATTTACATAGACTTGCTTGTTATTGTGAACTTTTCACTTGCTTGAACTCACACGCTTTATTTATCAAAAGAAGGGTGTCAAATACTATCAAAAATGCACCCAAGAGAAATGGTTATAATGATTTGAATGACTTAGTTAAAAAACAATGGATTCACTTGGTTTAATTGACCCCCTAACAATTCAAAGTATGGGTGTTGCTCGAGAATGCACCCTTACAATTCAACTTAATTTGACTTTGATTAAAATCCTACTTACAAATTACGATTTGCAAGTTACAATTTTGTATTGAGTTTATTAAAAAATGGTGCAAGTGCAATTGCCAAAAAGTAGTTGTTGAATTGCTGCAAAAAATTTGTTGATGTAGATGACAGCTTGATTGGATGTTGATGCAGAAATGTATTAACTTGAAATGCTTGATTTTGTAGTGTCCTTAAGTTGATTTCTTTGATTACAGAATGTGAAATGTGATTTCTTGGAAGATCATCTTATCAAGTTGATGATGTGACGCTTTGTGCTTGTGTACTTATGTGCATGTAGTTGTTTTAAGCATAATACAAACAGATAATTTGAACACAAGTCATGCACATGCATTCATTACACACCATGTACCTAAGATCCCCTTATTCAGTTTCAGGCAGATCTAGGACACAAGCACCACAAAAATTATGATTTTATTAATTATTGGGGTACATCATTCTTCAATGTCACAACTTTGTCGTGGAAACTTCTCAATGAGAATGTCACACTTGGAAACATTGGAAGAAAATTGTCTTCAAAAAACTGGATGCTCACTAACTCAATCTCTCTCACAGTCAAACATTAATTTGAATTACAAGAATGAGTTTTTAAAAATATTCTCTTATCTCTCCAAAATACAAATAAAAAATTCCTTATCTCTCCAAAAATTACAAAATGTGCCCTCACTATTACATTCTTATCCCTTCATCACAATACTTTATGATCACTTCCAAGACTCATGTTTTTATATGAGCCCATAATAAAATCTTTTTCAATATTCTAAAAAAAATTAACTTTTAGAAAAAAGTACGGCTAAACAAACAACTTTCTTTCCCACTGGACATAGTCACACAATTCAGTCACACAATTTTGTTGAGTGGGCAGTCACTTCTCTCCAATGCAAAAATGTAAACACGCAATGTGAATAGCCACACAGGACACCCCAGTGCCTTGCTAGTCATTATTCATGCTTCCTTGGCCATTACACACACTCTTGGAGCATTACATGAACAAGAATATTTATGCTTAGATAACATAATTAAAATTGCAACACCATTTCTTGAAATGCCAAAAATAGCCACCACCTCTTGAGTCATGGATCTAGTTTTTTTTTGTATACACTATATGGTGATAGGTCCATCCAACCACATTGCCATGGATGAAGGCCATAGCCATCCAGAGTTTCGCAAAATTCCTGTCATAGATTTACGGTTTCTGTCCCAAGATGAGATCAATTTCGCAGCCCAATTGTCAGATGAGGACACAGAACTACATAGCAAGGACATTTTAATACCTAAGATATATCACTCAATATTTAATGAAAGTGTCAGTAGTCGCAAGAAAACATATTCAAGACCGCGGTTTTCCCATAGAAAAGAGGAGCTTGAGGTCTTTCAAGACACAGAACTGAGCTTCTTAGTGTGTCGAGACGGGGCAGAAGGGATAGCGGCCAACACTCCAGTTGCGACGCAGTATTTAATGCTACCAAATTTATTATATGGTTTATAAGATTCTAAATTAATTAAAGATAAGTTTGTGATTATTAAGATTGATAAATTGTAAATCATATGCTCATTACATCCAATCAATACCATTTCAATTTTTTCTTCTTTATTAAATTAAACGTTTAAAACTGTGTGAAAACAGAAGAGATGATGGCCATTGTCTATACTGTTACATAGTATATTGTCATCAAGATCATCGGATTCTAAACCAACTAGAATTTGAAAACCAATATCAATTCTTTATTATTTATTAAATTAAACGTTTAAAACTGCGTGAAAACAGAAGAGATGAAGGCTAATGTCTATACTGTTACACAGTATATTGTCATCAAGATCATCGGATTCTAAACCAACTAGAATTTGAAAACCTGTTAACTTTATGGCTAAACATGGTTCACTAAGTTTTACAAGGTTGTATATGGTTGGTTATTGTTGATCATGTTTTTTTATTAAATATATTGACTTTAGTTGAATTCTTTTCAACCTTATTGTCACAATTTTTTTGTCTCTCTTAATTTCTTCTATGTACTAAAACTTAGCTATGATTACCCATTTCATTTTGATTGCTAGACTAGTTATCTAAGGATTTGAAAAATACAAAATTAACCACATAGAAAATCCACTCTCATATAAATATATGGAGAACAGCACATGATAAAAATGACAATGTTTGTATTAATGAAAATAAAACCCACTGGTCAGCTCTACGAAAGAGAGTCTGAACCTGGAGAGTCTGGCTCTGCAGAACGCTCTGCATTGTTCATCGACATTACACATTAAATAGAATACATAGTTTTAGGGAAGTTAGAACAACATCCTAAGAAATAGAAACTAATTCCTATGGTGAGGTTACGTGAACCAACTCTACCTATTCTGGGATATTCTCCATTATCTTCAACACTCCCCCTTAATGGAGAATGGGTTCACATATATGCTTAACATCTCCCTAAACATTTGAAATTTTACTTTTCCAAGGGGCTTAGTGGAAATGTCCACAACATTATCACATGTATTACAATATTCCAGATGTATTTCTTTAGATTTCACTTTCTCCCTTACAAAATGGAATTTAGTATCAATATGTTTAGTGTTTTTATGAAACACCGGATTGTTTCCCAGTTTGATTGAACTTTGATTGTCACATCTGATTGTTGTTGCAACTATCTATTCTTCCAAAACATCCTCGAGAAGTCTTCGCAACCAAACCGCCTCGCATGTTGTTGCACACATGGCTTGATACTTTACTTCTGCTGAGGACAAGGAGACTATGTTTTGTTTCTTGCTTCTCGAAGTGATCACCCCAGATCCAAGACTGAATGCATAACTTGTTATAGATCTGCGATCATCTACATTTCTTGCCCAATCTAAATCTGCAAATCCTGCAAATCTAACATCAGAAGAGTTAGTGTAAATAATTCCATAATCTACAGTACCTTGTAGATACCTCAAAACATTCTTCGTTGCATTCCAGTGGCTTTCAAGTGGCTTAGACATAAATTGGCTTAGCACACTGACTGCATAAGCCAAATCAGGTCTAGTGGTGGTTAGGTAGATCAGACTCCCAACTAGGGGTGATTTTAGGGGCGAATGTTCGCCCTTTGGCGAAATTAAGGGGTTTTAAAGTTTTAGTGGGTGAATATTTTGTATCATAGTACATTTTTACAAATCACCTCAAATAGCCCACCTTATTTTAAGGGAGAGGGTAAAAAAGGTAAATTTAGCCCTTGAAATTAGGAGTTACAACCTTCCATTCGCCCATTTTCAAGAATAGGTTTTATTTAAGTGAATCCATTCGCCCATTTCCAAGAATAGGTTTTATTTAAGTGAATCCTATGGGTCAAAGGCCCAAATACCATATTTATAAAAGAGGTATGGGAAATTAATAAAAATATAAATAAATGAGAGGTATGGTAAATAAATAAAGCATTTTTTATATTTACTCCATAAGTCACCTTATATACATGCAAGGGTGTAAACAAATAAAAATATAAGTAAAGTGGAGGTATGGTAAATAAATAAAATGTCTTTTTATACTTACTCAAAAGGTATGGTAAATAAATAAAAATATAAATAAACTAGACGCATGGTAAATAAATAAAACCTCTTTTTATATTTAGTCCATACCCCTCATTCTATTTATGAAGGCTCAAGAGAGAGGTTTTATTTAAGTGAATCCTATGGGCCAAATACCATATTTGTAAAAGAGGTATGGTAAATTAATAAAAATATAAATAAGCGAGAGGTATTGTAAACAAATAAAACATTTGTTTATGTTTACTCCATAAGTCACCTTGTATTTATGAATGGTATGGTAAATTAATAAAAATATAAATAAATGAGAGGTATGGTAAACAAATAATTTTTTTTTTTATATTTACTCCATAAGTCACCTTATATTTATACTATGGGACAAATACCATGGAATAGATTGTTATTAATACCATGCAAAAAAAACATTATTAACCCTAATATTAGTATTAATAAAAATAAAAATGGCACATGGTATTGACCCATGGTATTCACCAAAATGGCACATGGTATTGACCCATGGTATTCACTTGGAATGTAGCCTATTTAAATGGGGGAATTAAACCAGCATAGATCCATATTTACTCTGGATCTACTAACCCCCTAGAGGTATCAAATATCGTGATATGCAAACTAGCATAGAGTGAAAAATATTTGAGCCGATCAAGAGTAAAAATGGATGTTGTAATTTAATGTATGTTAAACATTTTAGCTTGGTTAAAATAAAAATAAAATAAAAATCAACTATTAATTTTATTAATTTTTATAAATTACTAATAGTAATTTTTAAGCTCCAGGTTTATGATAACCCATGGTATTGACCCATGGTATTCATGTGAGCATAGACTATTTAAAGGGGAAATTCTATCTTAGATCCATCTTAACTCTGGGTCTACAAAGTGCTCAGAGGGATAAATAGAGATCATCCCCCTAAGAGTGGTAGATGTGGAGTTAAGATGGATATAGGTTGGTTTTTATGATAATCAAGATATTAAATAGACTTAAGAAATTATATTGTAAAAACATCTTAAGGTGAATGGTTAAAGCATAGACATTGGACAAATATATTTGTATACTTCTGTTTTAAACTGAAACAAATCTAGAGCTAAAAGGAATGGATTGATTGCACTAGTCATCCTTCTATAACTTTCCAACATATGCTGGAGTAAACAGATTGTAATTTGGGTAACTTTTCTAATTGCAAACGGGAACATACTTGTGTATTGGCAGGGTGGTTACGAGGTCCCTAGAAGTGGAGTAAATAGATTGTAATTTGGGTAATTTTTCTAATTGCAAACAGGAACATGTGTATTGGCAGGGTGGTTACGAGGTCCCTAGAAGTGATGAATTTGAATTTTTCTTGGTTTTATATATAGTATTAGGTTTTTTCTCATGTTTTCTATGAATGGCACGGGTGAATTTTATCCTACACCCACTAGGTTATCGATATGTAAGTTCGGTAATTTTGATTTCAAAAGATATTTTAAAGAAATGCAATGATTTCATTTGTGTATTCAATAAACACAAGATTTTATAATTGAGTAAAACATTCGCCATGCCTGGTGAGAGATTCGCCAAAAAATTATATATACATATCATATTATTGATAAAATCTCCTTCCATTTTTCCTATATACCATGGAGATTCGCCCATTTATTATACATGTAAATTTAGGGGGGGTTCTTAAAATTTTCCCTGCTCCCAAGCAGCTGTTTGTAAAGTGTTGCATCCACCGCTTTTGATCTATCCTCACACTACAATTTGATGTTCTGCTCCAATGGTACCAGTGCAGACTTGCACTGATCCATTCTAAACCTTTCTAACAAGAATTTCACATACTTTGCTTGTGATAGAAATGTTTGACTTGAATCTCTCCAGATTTCGAGACCTAAATAGTATCTGAGTTCACCAAGATGCTTCATCTCAAACATCTGTGACATCCGCTGCTTGATTTCATCAATTAGATATATAGCGTCACGTGTAATTATCAAATCATCTACATATAATGAAATCAGCACTACACACCCTTGTTCATCTTTCATGGTGTAAAGATTAGGGTCATTCTTGATTCTATTATCGCAAGCTTGCAGAAAAATGAGTCAATTTTCTCACACCATGACCTGGGAGCTTGTTTTAGTCCATAGAGTGCTTTCTTCAACCTACAGACTAAATGTTCCTTTCCCTTTTGGACAAACCCTTCTGGTTGCTCTAAATAAACCTCTTCTTTCAATTCCACATTCAGAAATGCAAACTTTACATCTAGTTGGTGCATTATCCAATGTTTCTTAATAGCTAAGGCGATTAACGTTCTAATGGTGTTCAATTTAGCTATAGGGGCGAAAGTTTCTTCATAATCTATCCCTTCTTTTTGTGTATACCCCTTTGCAACCAACCTATATTTTAGTTTTTATATAGTTCCATTTGCATTAATTTTCGGTTTATATAACCATTTGAAACCTATGACCTATTTTCCTCTAGGAAGTTCTACTAATTCCCAAGTGTTGTTTCTGATTATTGAATGATATTCTTGTTCCATGGCTATTTTCCATTCATTACTATCATTTGCTTCTTTATAAGTAGACGGTTAAACAACATTCATCATACTAGTTATAAAAGCATTTTCCTTATATCTTGCACGCATTTGAGCTTTCCTACCTGATCTCATGATTGGTGGGTTGGTGGTTTCAAACCTTATTTCTTCCTACTGCTGCTGCTGCTGTTGTTGTTGTTGTTGTTTCCATTGTGATTGTTGTTGCTATTGTTGTTGTTGCTATCGCTGTTGTTGTTCATCCTCTGCCTTTGTTTGCTATTGATCCTGGTTGTTCTTTGCATCCTCCTCTTCCAATTATGGAATGTCCCATCCATCATAGTGCTCATCAGTTTCTTCACTATCCTGCTCATGGAATTTAACATCTCTACTAACAAAGATCTTGTGAGTAGAGGGATTAAATAATCTCTATGCTTTATATGACAAACAATACCCTATAAAAGCGCACCTGATGGCTTTTGAGTCTAATTTCTTTCTATCTTCTTTTGGTATGTGGGCAAATTCTTTACATCCAAATATTCTTAAGTGTTTTACTGCAGGCTTATATCCATACAAAGCTTCAAAAGGAGTTTTAAACTCAAGACTTCTTGTAGGACTCCTATTTTTTAAATAAAGTGTAGTACTGACTCCTTCAACCCAAAGACCATTTGAAAGATTCTTACCTTTCAGCATACTTCTCGCACATTCCACCAAATTTCTGTTCTTCCTTTCTGTTACTCCATTCTGCTGTGGAGTATGGGGTGCTGTGAACTGCTGCAAAATTCCATGATCTTTACAATATATGATCAGCTCATCTTTCCTATATTCTCCCACTTGATTAGAACGAAGAATTTTTATCGGTTTCCCTGTTTTTCTCTCAATCATATTTTTAAACTGCTTAAAGTATTCGAATGTATGACTCTTCTTACTTAATAAATACACCCAAGAAAACTTCGTACAATCATCAATAAATAATAGGAAATACAGTGCACCTCCTAATGATTTTGTCTGCATGGGACCACAAAGGTCTATGTGCACTAATTCCAGTATATCCCTCTGTTTCTTTTCTACTCTAACAGGGAATTCTTCTCTGTGCCTTTTTCCTAAAGTACAAGCATCACAATCATTAGGTACTTGCTTTAGCATAGGAAGATCTCTTACCATTTCTTTTCTCTCTAGTAACAACAAATCATTGTAATTGATGTGGCCGAATCTCTGGTGCCAAAGCTCTTCTGTAGTCAGGCTCACTGTTATCAATGCTCAAACAAGTGCAGTTCTCACATCCAACTTGTACAGTCCTCCTCTCCAGATTCTTGTAGCAATTGTCTTCATACCAACTAGCAGATCCTTAATGTAACAATTAGATTTAAAGAATTCAACTTTCAAATCTTGATCTGTAATCATTGATACAGAAATCAAGTTCTTTGTTATGTCAGGCACATACATTACATTATAAATTTGTTTAATATTACCATCAGGTAGAATGAAAGAAACTTTCCCCTATACTTTGATTTGATGGCTTCTGTCATCTCCTAGGTAAATTTGTGCACCTTCGTTGATCTCTTTAAAATCCTCGAGCCAGTGCTTGTTCCCTGTCATGTGTGCTGATGCTTTTGAATCTACATACGAAATGTCTGCATCAACATTTTCATCACGATCTGCCATGAACAATATCAAATTCTGCACCTGATCACTGTTCGCGCGATAACCTACATGTCTCTTTGACTTCTGTGGTTCTTCATGATACTTCTTTTTCCTACATTCCCTGGCAATATGACCCAATTTTCCACAATAAAAACATTTAGTTTCAGAGTATTTTTATTCGGATGCATACTTTGAGTCAGATTTGGCCGTTTATGTGAACTTGATCTGTTTTGTTGTTGTGGACCTCCTTTCCCTTTGTAGAAGTTCTTCCTCACCACCAATGCAAGATCGGCACTCTGGGGCTTCAGATTCGATCTCCTTTCTTCTTCCTGCATCAATATATCTGTTAGCTCTTCAAAATGCTGGACCTTTTCTCTGGCATTGATCACAATAATTAACATCTAATAATCATCAGGGACACCATTCATTGTAATGTTCACAAGATCTATATCGTCTATTGTATGACCAATATCTGATTAGTAGTTTTCAGATCCTTTATCCTTGCTACAAATGACGCAATCGTTTCATTCTCCTCCATTTTCATGCACAGAATCTTACTCTTGAGGAACAAAAGACGATTTGAATTTTTGATCTCGTAGAATTCCTTCAGAGTTCCCCAGATCTCGTTAGCTGACTTACCTTCTCTGATATGCGGTATAATACAGTCTTTCAATGACATCTTTAACATTGTCCTTGCTCTACTTTCTCGTTTCTCCCAATCTGGGACTATTGCTGATCCAGCCGCGAGCTTCGGCTCATCCCCATTCAAAATTTTCCAAACATTATTTGCTTCTAGTAGAGTCTGCATCTTAAACTTCCAATTTGCATCATTGGATCCATCGAGCTTGTTATGCTCATTCATGCATGCTTCAAATATGTTGTTATTAATCTTAGCGATTTAGAAGAAAACATTGACAGGTAAAAGATGTTAAATCTACCCCAGATCTGTGACAGAGACAGATCACTATTGTTCGATCTTGCAACACACACACAGATCACCGTTGCTTTCTTCTCAGCCTCTAGACAACCTGCTATTGTCAGCTACAGCCTTGTTCTTGGCTTCCCCACTCAGCTTCTCTAACAGCTACAACCTTGTTCTTGGCTTCCTTTGTAATTTTCTTTGTTTTACATGATCATCGCTGATATTTGCCCAATATTCGAGACTAGTCACTGAAATACACCAATTTTTCGAGACTTGTTGCAACCATCGCTAATATTGCCCAATATTCAAGACTAGTCGCTGAAATATGCCCAATTTCAGAGACCGTCACAGTTTTTCATCAATTTTCCGCGACCGTCGCGGCTGTACACATGAAAAGTGCAATGATTGAAAAATGAAAAATTCTGGAAGTGTAATAGTGATCGTTGTGGCTATCCACTCAAAACCTGCAACGATTTAATAGTGATCGTCGCAGCTGTCCACTCAAAACCTATGACAATTTCGGTTCAAAGAACCACTAGGTTCCTCAGCCTTGACGCTCTGATACCATGAAAAAAATGGCAATGTTTGTATTAATGGAAATAAAACTCATTGGTCAGCTCTACGAAAGAGAGTCTAAACCAGGAGAGTCTAGCTCTGCAGAACGCTCTGAATTGTTCATCAACATTACACATTAAATAGAATACATATTTTTAGGGAACTTAGAACAACATCCTAAGAAATAGAAACTAATTCCTATCTTGAGGCTATGTGAACCAACTCTACCTATTCTAGGATATTCTCCATTATCTTCAACATCACATCATACACATTTTTTTTTATATCATACAATATTACAATGACAACAATATATGATAAGGAGTATCAAACCTACAATAACGTCAAGCACAAGGATACAACTATGTGGAAATTGTATCTCCTTAGATATTGTCTCATGGAAATGATATCCTTAGGTCCATTTGCGAACCCCAGCCAAATTTTACATGTTAGAAATCAGTGAAGCATCCCGATTCATGAAAGTGGTGAAGACCATCTGTGTGTCACTGAATACTTTAAGCAATACAATGCAATCCTAAGGTAAACAATTTGTAGTTATGTTTTCTGTGACGGGAAGTTGTTCATTGGTTACAGGAAAGAAAGAAGGAAGTTAATCATTGATCATGGGAGATCATTGCTATAGACTTGGTATATTTTAAACTTTCCATGCCATCTTCAGTAGCAATTATCTAAGAGAATAATCCTTGATTCACCAGACCCGGGGAAATTAGAGCAACCTCATTCAGTATTCCCTAATTCATTAGACTGGGTAAAATCATGTCCATGTCACTGAACCCTTCAGATAAACTAGGCCAATCCTCTGTTGAAGATTTTTTAGTTATACTTTCCATGATATGCAGTTGATCATTATTATAAAAACATTTTCTAGATTTTTTGCTCCTATTTCTATAGTGATTAACTAAGAGGATGGTTTGGTGTGATTCATTTTCCTTTTCCTTTACTTTGATTTATGGTTAGATTTCCCTATTAGTTTATGAACAAGAGATTGAAAGTTTTCTATGTGAGGATTTATAATCACATATTCATAAAAAAAGACAACACGGACCTCTCGACTTATTGCATTCTTGTGCTTCAAAAAATTTCTCAATCTTGTTTCCTCCACGACAGAAGAATTTGAAATCAAATGAGAACATATGGTTGATTATGGTTAAGTAAAGTTATAAATGGCCAACATATGGTTGACTAAGATTGCTTCTTGTTGACTATGGTTAAGCATGCTTGAAGAGGGTCAACCATGGTTGGCAATTTTTGACCAGGTGTTAATAAGGATTGGCCATAGGTGACCGTTGTATTCCATTGTTCATAAGGATTAACAATGATTGAATATGGTTAAAAATGGTTGACCATTAATGGCCATCTTAACCATGGTTGATCATTGTCGATGACTTAGATTGGATGAATATATTATTTTTCATCAATCTTGATGCTTTTAGAGTGGAAAAAATGGAGGAATATGCTCACACGACCATTTTTACCAAAGGGACCTAGTTTGGAAAATTAGGGTCTAAAACCTTCTGAAATCATTTTGAGGCATCAAGTAATGTTTTTTGGGGTTAAAATGTTCCACTTTAGTGTTGCACCTTTCTTTCCTATTCTACACACAAAGACCTTTCCAACGGCATAAGAATCACCTTAATCGGGGTCCCTATGTAAAACTTATGCCACTAAGAGGTTGACCTTCTTGTTTTGTCCACCATAATTTGAGAGGATGTCATGTCAACACCCATTACTAAAGGAAAATGGGATAAGCACATGATCATGATGAAGAATTCTTTAGAAGAGTCTATGCTATAACTTTCATTAAGAGTTGTGGTATTCAAACCTAACTATTAGTAGGCTATTGAGTTGTGTTATAACTCGGCTGCTAAGAGGAAAAGGGGTTCCATTATTTTTGAGCACATTTGTTCCATAGACGAGAAAAGTAGCCATGGGGGATAGGGAGACAACACATTAAGAGTATTTGAGTAGTGTAGTAACCCTTGAGCCACACACCTTATTTCCTTGTATTAGCAACAATTTTCTATTGAGGGAAAGAGAGTAGACTGGCCTCAGCTTCCAACTGGGTTTTCTATTAGAAGAGTTTCCAAGGTTATATCTTGTGTCAAATCATGGTTTGTGAACTTTTATTTTATTTCTTTCTATTTTTTTCATAATTATAATATGTGTGCATATGTGGTAAACAAAAATTTGTAGATTCATAGATCTAAGGAGAAATACAACCTCATCGTCTAGATTTTGGATATTTTGAATATAATTTATTAAATCTATTATGACAAATTGTCGAGTGGAATGTCCACGAGTGTTTGTGAATTAGTTGAACTAGTTTGAGCATGGTTGAATATGGTTGAACTCATTCTCCTTGTTTGAGCATGGTTAGCTTGTTCAACCATGGATGCAATTATAGGAGCATGGTTGACTATGGTTAAGTATGGTTGACTACACGTGAACTTGGTTGTCCATGGTTGACGACATTTAGCAATAGATGAATATGGATTATCATGTTGCCTATGCTCTTTAAAGTGGTTGAACATGGATTTCCATGGATGATCGCGGTGGCCACAATTGACTATGGTTACCATGGTTAACCGTTGTTGAATAGTTTCAAGCATGGTTGAATATGGTTAATCGAGTTTTCCTAAGTCAGCTACGTTTGATTACTCTTGATCATTTTCTATATGTTGGGTATGTTGGTTATAGTTTAATGTGATGACTATGGTTGACTATGTTGACTAGGTGATGATATTGACTATGATCAACCATGTTATAACAGTTGATTGTGACCATCCTTGACTATTATAACATTGAGATTTTGTGACCATGTTGACAATGATTGGCCATGCTTGACCATGTTTCACAATGAAGACTATGTTAATGTATATAAACCACGGTCAACCCATAGTACAATGAATATGCCATAGTAGTATGCAACGAATAACAAGCTATGCTTAATGTTGACTATGGTTGACTATGGTTAAGTAACATTAGTTATGGTCAACATATGGTTGATTGTGGTTGACTATGGTTGAGTAAAGTTAATTGTGGTCATCACATGGTTGACTAAGGTTCACTAAGGTTGACTATTGTTGATTATGGTTGAAGGGGGTCCCAGTTGACATTGGTTGATGACACTATACATAGTTGTCAATGTTGATGAGGATTGACCATCCTTGACTAAGGGTTAATAAGGATTGACCATAGATGACCATGGTAGGCCGTTGGTGACAAGGATTGACAATGATTGATTATGGTTAAATATGGTTGACCATTAACGACCATGTTAAGCATTCTTGAACTAGTTTGAGAATGGTTGAATTAGGTTGAACTTCTTGTCCATGTTTGATCATGGTTAGCATTTTCTACTATGGATCTCATTATAGGTGCATGGTTCACTATGGGTGAACATGGCTGACCATGGTTGGCAATGTTTAGCAATAGATGAATATTGTTGAAGATGTTTACCATGCTTGATAGAGTGGTTGACCATGGATGATCACGTTAGTTGTGGTTGACTATGGTTACCATGGTTTACCATTGTTGAGTTGTTTCAAGTGTGGTTGAATATGGTTGACCAAGTTTGACCATATTCACTATAGTTGATTATTGTTGTCATGTTTTCTATATTAAATATATATGTTGACTCTATTTGAATTCTTTCCAACCTTATTTTCATAATTTTCTCATCCTTCCATGTAACCCATTTCATTTCATTTTAATACCTAAACTAGCTATCTAAGAATTTTAAAAATACAAAATTGACCACATGGGAAATTCGCTCTCATATAAAGATATGGATTACATTATATCATAAACGATGTTTTTTTTTTGTATCATATGATATTACGACAACAATATATGATAACGAGTATCAAACTGCCGATAACGTCAAGCACAACGCTACAACTCTGGGGAAATTGTATCTTCTTGGACATTATCTCAAGGAAATCATATCCTTAGGTTCATTTGCAAACACCAGCCAGATTATCCATGTCAGAAACCGGCGAATTGTTCCAAATTAGGGGAATTTCATCTAGTAGTCCCGGATTCATCAAAGAGGGGAAGACCATATCTGTGTCACTGAATACTTTAAAGAAAACAGTGCAATTCTCAGTCGAACAAATTGTAGCGATGTTTTCTGTGATAGGCACTTGATCATTGGTTACGGGAAAAAAAGAAGGCAGTTGATAATTGGTCACGGGAGAAGGCGAAGGCACTTGATCGTTGCTATAGAAAGTATATTTGAAATTTTCTGCGCCATCTTCGGCAGTGATTATCTCAGAGGATAATCCGTCATTCACCAGACTGGGGGAAATCAGAGGAACCTCATTCAGTAATCCCTGATTCATCAGACAGGGTAAAATCATGTCCATGTCACAGAACCCTTCAGGTAAACCAGGCCAATATTCTGCTGAGAATTTTGTAGCTTTATTTTCCATGATAGGCGGTTGGTCACTTTTAGAAAACATGTTTTCTAGATTGTCCGTGCTAATTTCTGCAGCGATTTGCGCAGAGGACGGACTCTTGTGATTCGTTTGCCTTTTCCTCGCCTTTGATTTATGGCTAGATTTGCCTGTTAGCTTCTGAACCAGAGATCGAAAGTTTTCTGGGTCAGTATTGATAATCTTAGGTTCATAAACATACACAATACGCACCTCTGGAGTGATCATATTCTTGTGCTTGGATCTTCTTTCATCCATGGCAGCAGAATTCGAAGTCACATGAGTGCATTTATTGGCAGCCAACATGGCAAGATATTTTGAGGTAGACTTGGCTGCAGCTTCATCCATTTTGGACCTCGTCATATTTTCAAGCTGGTCAGAAAGAATCAATCTGGGACCATGCAAATTCGAACTGGAGGGTTTTGAAGACCTCAATCTTGGTGCGATGGTGATCAACGATTTGATCAGCTTCTAATATATACAAATATTTTGTCTTTGTGTTAAACCCTAAAATATTATCTTCAGCTTGACGGTGAACCACACCACGAATAACCTTGCCAAGTAAACTGAAGATTAAAGATAAGAGGCAGCGATGACTTACAGAAACGCGAATTTAATCTCCGAACTCGGCGTTGCAAATAGCGAAATCATATTTCGCTTTGCTTTCCCAAAGCGTATTCCATGGATAAAGCTTCAAATTTCATTATCTCATGTGACTGAAGAAACATGTCAACCCACTTGACCTAAGGAATTTCCAAATCTCATTCGTATTAGAATTTGGACGCTGTTGCTGTAACAATCTGAGTCTCCAAGTACAACCTCTATTGAGGCTTTATAATTGAACATCATTGCATTTGAAGCAGGTTCCAAGCGCTGGAAGCAGTCAACATGGAAGCCTCTGTGGAAGAGGTAAGGTTTTGGCGCTCTGAACTTTTCAACTAGAAGAGCAGAAGCTAACTGACTTTTCTTCTGTTCTGTTCCATACGTATATTTATCGTATTGATAACATGTCACGTGTTGGATAGTGATCGTATTGGTTCGTTCATGGAATACGTGGCTCTGTTACCATCAGTTGGGTCCACAAAACCTGTGAAAGCTCACCTGTTCAGGAATGGGTGGTTCATATTTCTTCCTGGAATACGAATAATATTTTCAAATATTAGGATATCTGGAGTGGAAATTAAGGAATTTATATAGGTATATTTAGGGTGAAAATTTAGGATTTTATAGAGATGAAGTGATTCTTATGATAGAAATGTTTGATTGTGAGAATAATTTTGGCAAAATTACATAGAGAATTATTTGTCCATGCGTTTCAAACCAATTAGTGTGGTTCATCATCAACCGTTAAAAAGACTTTTAATGACTAGAGTAAGAAAAAAGGCCAAAATTAGTTAAAATAATCAAATATGTTTGATTTTCCAAACAACGTCTCAAAATTATCGAAAACTAATCAAACTTGGGTCTAATATCATAAAAAAGAATAACCATTACACCAAAATAACAAAAATTAATAAACTTTTCACACTAGTAACTAAGATCCCAAAATAAAAATTAAAAATTCCATAAAAATACGGTGATTCTTCAATAGAACAGAATGACGACGACAACTTGTGTATGAGAGCACAAACCGTCCAGTTAAAACGTTGAATCTCGGCGCATTGTGAGGCCACGGGGGCCTGCTTACCCAATCGTCTGGGTCCAGCTCTTTTCTAGATAAGCGTTTGCAAATGACATGGTCATTCCAGCACGTCATTAAAGTATATTTCATTTTTCCGTTGCTCATTCCGAGTCAATTGTTTAGACAGGGCAGAATGGATAGCGGCCAATACTCCGGCTGCGACGCAGTATTTAATGCTACCATATTTATTATATGGTTTATGAGATTCTAAATTAATTAAAGATAAAATTGTGATTATTAAGATTGATAAATTGTAAATCATATGCTCATTACATCCAATCAATACCATTTCAATTTTTTATTCTTTATTAAATTAAACGTTTAAAACTGCGTGAAAACAGAAGAGATGATGGCCATTGTCTATACTGTTACACAGTATACTGTCATCAAGATCATCGGATTCTAAACCAACGAGAATTTGAAAACCTATATACCAAGGGCGTAGGTATGGCGTTGTCTACTGAGTTCATGATTTATTTGTGTGGCATATTTTTGTTGAAATTTAGTAAAATTAGTATAGATTTATTTTAAATAACAGTCTAACATGAGTGTAGAGGGAACAATTTTGAACAATTTTTTCAAGTATTAGGTTTGATATAATTAAAATTTTAATTTTAATTTTGATTACAGACCAATATCATTATATATCATAATGGTATGTAAAATAAGCTTCTCTTCTCAAAAATTCAAAAACTCAGAATACTGGAATTTTTGAATCGTTTCTGTATGGTGGAAATGGATTCAATACCATAAAAAATCTCTTGAATGCATTATTTCATAGAAAATTTATGTTGAAATTTAATAAAAAATTTCAAAAAATCAAAATACTAAAATGTT
Source organism: Pinus tabuliformis (assembly GCA_031772625.1). Taxonomy (NCBI): domain Eukaryota; kingdom Viridiplantae; phylum Streptophyta; class Pinopsida; order Pinales; family Pinaceae; genus Pinus; species Pinus tabuliformis. The sequence goes on along the minus strand of CM062814.1, from coordinate 207,305,999 downwards.
TAAATAAATTTTTAAGGTAGAAATAGATTAACACCATTAAAAAAAATCTTTTAAACACCCAAAATACTAAAATTTAATAACTATAACCCATATTTTCAAAAATTCCTGCTATACTCATCATAATCTTAAATTTTCATTATTTTCCTAATCTTACTTAAATTTTCAATATTTTCTGTTGGAACGTTAATTCCAACTGCAAGTCGCAGACACCGTGCAGGCAGACGTGGGCAGCCGACTCAGCAGGCTCGTACAACGCCTGATACCGCTCAGCAAACTCGCCTGAAACTTCTCGGACCACTTTCTGGCGAAGGCAGTTTCCGTATATTTGAGCCCGATACAATATGGTGCAGACGCGTGGCTCTCCCCATACGTAAGCAAGTCTGACATTCTCGGGTGCTATTGTTCAGTCATGTAATGGTTCCCGATATCTCCGTCCACCGTCCGATGCAGCTCATCGATCTCCGCCGTCCATCGTTTCAACTTGCATACGAGCCAGCATTTAAAGCCTTGCGTGGAGTAAAGCTGAAGTTTGGTTGACCACCGATAATAACTTAATGCATTAATTGTTACTGTAGAGAATATATAAGAGTCTTTAATTTTAATTTTTTTTTATACGCACGAAGGTATGGTGAATCTAAAGAAAGGCATGGTCATTTTGTTATTATACTCACGCAATGTAATATCCAAAAATATAGGAGCTCGTGCATTATGTAATTGTTTTGGTTGACTTTTTGTGAAGTGAATGAAAAACAAAACAGAGATGAGCATTGTATAATGCAAGGAGCGAATATCGCACAGCAGTGCATAGAAGTAGTGTGAGAGTGAAAATGTATGCACAGTTGGATGAGTTTTTTCTGTGTGAAGAAAATTGTGTGTTTTGCACAACAGTGCATTATGTAATGAAACAAGCATAAATCCCATGTGTCGGGTGAGCAATACATAATTTTTCTTGCAGCATATGTAATTTGTCTTTTACAGTAGTATGTGTAAAAACACTTTTTACACCAGTAAATGTAAAAAGGGGTTTTACAGCAGTAAACCCAGCACAGTAAATTCTCAGGTGGAGACAGAGTTTTGTTTTTGATGGGTGAATGTAATTTTGGTGAATCCCTCTCAGTAAAAGAGGATGAATGTTGTTTCAGGCATTTTATATTTTAATAAATACAAGGATTTTTATGGCTGTGTAATACTCTGTACTGAGTAAATTTTTTTTTAAAAGCTTCCCTGTGCAAAAAGATCCTGTGGCAGAAGGAAACAGAGCATTGCCTCTGTGGAGTTTATTTTGTTTGTTTTTGGGATTTTCTCAGAAAAATCCCCAACAGTGGTATCGGAGCTGGTCCAGGCTCTTTGATGGTGACAGAGCAGGTTCAGGCTCTTTGAAGTGTCAAAGAAGCTGAAGGAAAGTCTCTTGTTGCAGCAGCAGTAAAACATCTCCAGCAGTATGAAGTCTCAGGCAAAAGAACCCAGGTATTCCTCAAAGTTTTTTTTGTTACTGCTGAAGAAACAGTCAGTGTTTTAAAATACACAGTCAAGGATTTAGAAGCATAGTTAAGAATGGCAAGGTCAAAGAAGAAAGCCTCCAATCCTCCTAAGGTTGTCTCTCCCTCTTTTACTAAAATAGAAGACAATCTATTTGAATGCATTCTATTTGAGGCTTCAAAGTTTAATGGAAATTTTGATATGTGGGAAATAAAAATGAGGGTTGTCTTACAGTCTCAAGGGATTGAAATCTGGGAATCAGTGATTGATGATAGCAAGATGGATAAAGAATCCATGGAGTATGATGCACAAGCAACAAAGACTATCTTTGATGGACTACCTGATGCTGTAAAAAAGAATCTAGGAAAATATTCATCAGCAAAGGATATATGGGACAGACTTCATGACGTTCATGCAAAGGGAGCACTGACCATGACCATCAGTCAAGAAGAAAATTCTGAACCCATCATAAAAGCTAAATGTGAGAAGGTTGACCTCATCAAACTTCAAGTAAAAGAAAGGGATGAAGAGCTCGTCAAGCTTAAGAAGGAGCTTGATCAATGCAAGAGGAAACATCATGAAGAAGTCATATCCATGACAAATCAGCTGAATGAAGCAAAGAAGCAGGAAGATGCCTTGTCAAGTCAACTTGAACAAAGGCACAAGAGAGTGAACAAGCTTGTAGAAGAGATTGGACAGTACAAGGTAGAGGTCTCCTCCCTTAAGTCTGAACTACAAGAAGCCAGGAAGCAGGCACAAGGAGCTGAAAAGAAAATGGAGAGCAGTCAAGCAGAAATCTCCAAAATGAAGTCAGATATTATCTCCCTCAAAATAGTAGCAGCTGAAGCTACTCGTAGCAAGGAAGAAACTGAGGAACAACTTACAAAGAAGAATAATGAGTGTGAAAAAATGGAAGAAGAGATTGTCCTCCTCAGGAAAAAGGTTGAAGGAATGAACAAAATCATGAAGAGCTCTCAAGCCTTGGATGACATGCTCAGCGATCACAGATCTCCATTTGATAAATCAAGACTGGGGTATGTAGGTGAACCCTCAAACAAGAATGAAAATTCTTTAAGCAAAGGAGATGTGAAGAAGCCATAAAGAAATGGTGATGCTCCTAGTTCCAGCAAAGGCAAGGATAAAGATCCAGGCTGCAATAGAAGAAATCCTATTCCAAGTAGAAAACTAGCTCCAAGAAGAAATGTAGCTGATGTCAAAGAAGCAAGATGCAATGGTTATCATCAATGGATCTCAAGGCAGAAAGGCTCCAGAAGTACATCAAGGAAACCTCCATCTCCCAGGTACCAAAGTTCATTTTATGGTTATTGTTATGCTTGTTCAAACTTTGGTCATATGGCAAAAGACTGTAGAGCATTTCATAGAGATAGATGTTGTAGTCTCCGACAATCTCCAGGAAATAACTTTATGAGAAGAAATCATGAATTCTTATTCATGAAAAATGTAGAATGTTTCAAGTGTCATAACATTGGGCATATGGCACGTGACTGTAACTTAAGATGGGCTCCTATGCAAGCTAGACCCACACAAAAGAAGAAAGTTACACAAGTATCGAGAAGGAAAGAAATACAGTCTGAAAGCCCCTTGAGCTCCCTAGTTGATCTAGGTTTCTTTTAAGAAAACTTTGCTGAAAGAAGATGATGCATACAGTTAAGGGGAGCCTGTAATTTTTTTTTTATCATTATTACTGAACTGTTTTAACAGTCATTCCTTGATGAAGATCTTGTTATAGGGGAGAGATACGGAATTAAATCTGCCATAAAAACAGAGAAGAAAAGTCTGCAGGGCATGGAGGCTGCGTGGAGGATGTATTGCAGCGCAGCAGAGCGCAAATGAAATCTTTTTGTTAATCCATCTGAAATGTAATACGCAGCGGTGTTGAAAAATGTATTTTTTTTTATCACATATGCAATGTAATATGCACAGAAGTGCGGAGAAGAAAAATGGGCAGCGTTGAAATGTAAGTGCAGTGAAGTTTTTTGGTTATTGTCCTTTTTGAAAACAAAAGGAAGAAAAACATGCAGCAGTGTGTGAGTGAAGATGAAGATGAATTCGATGTGAATCATATGCATTTTATATGCATTGTAATGCAAAGCAGGGAGACCCACACAGCAGTGCGAAGGCAGAACATAGAACAGGGGCAGCGTGGAAACTTTTTTGTGTGGAGCACATGGATTAGAATGCACAGCAGCATGGAATTTTTTTTGTGGTGCACATGCATTGAAATGCATAGCAATGGAATTTTTTATGTAATATGAGAGAATATACTCACAGCAGAGTGAGTGTAATACACAACAGATGGAAATGTTTTATATTGGCAATGAAAACACAAAGCAGTGAGAAGAAAATGAGAAGAGGGTAAAACGCAGCAGAGCGTAAATGCCCAGTGTTTGAGAATGCAATGAAATTTTTCACAGAGCAGTGTGAACATGAAAAATGCAGCAGCATGTAAATTTTTTTTTGTTGAAAAAAACGAAATGTAATGGGCAGCAGCACATGTAAAAGAAATTTTTCTTTACAACAGTAAATGTAAGTGCAGGTGTAGACGCAGTACCTTGGAGCAGACACAGCAGTGTGGGGTAGACGCAACAAAGAAGATGGCACAACAGTGCAGCAGAGAATATGCAGCAGCATAAAAGAACAATGTAATGGGTATGCACAACAGTGCAATGAATGTTTTGTTTTGGAACTACACTTGAAGCAGTCATTTGGTGAAACCCTCTGTTAAAGAGGAAGGTGCTTTTCAGCACAGTGTCATGGTGAATCCCTCTGTCAAGAGGAAGATGCTTTTCAACATAGTGTGGTAAATCCCTCTGTCAAGAGGAAGATGCTTTTTAGCATACACAGGTAAATCCCTCTGTCATGAGGAAGGTGCTCTTCAGCACAGTCTCAGGTAAATCCCTCTGTTAAGAGGAAGACTATTTTGTTGTTTGTGGAACTGCGTCAGAAGCAGTTGGTGAATCCCTCTATGCGAGGAAGATGTCTTTGTAACAGCAGTGTTGGTCTATCCCTCTATGTGAGGAAGTGTTTGGGTATGTTTGAATGCCCAGCAGTTGAAATTAAAGGGGAGTGTTGGAACGTTAATTCCAACTGCAGGTTGCAGACACCGTGCAGGCAGACGTGGGCAGCCGACTCAGCAGGCTCGTACAACGCCTGATACCGCTCAGAAAACTCGCCTGAAACTTCTCGGACCACTTTCCGGCGAAGGCAGTTTCCGTATATTTGAGCCCGATACAATATGGTGCAGACACGTGGCTCTCCCCATACGTAAGCAAGTCTGACATTCTCGGGTGCTATTGTTCAGTCATGTAATGGTTCCCGATATCTCCGTCCACCATCCGATGTAGCTCATCGATCTCCACCGTCCATCGTTTCAACCTGCATACGAGCCAACATTTAAAGCCTTGCGTGGAGGAAAGTTGAAGTTTGGTTGACTGCCGATAATAACTTAATGCATTAATTGTTACCGTAGAGAATAGATAAGAGTCTTTAATTTTAATTTTTTTTTATACGCACGAAGGTATGGTGAATTTAAAGAAAGGCATGGTCATTTTGTTATTATACTCACACAATGTAATATCCAAAAATATAGGAGCTCGTGCATTATGTAATTGTTTTGGTTGACTTTTTGTGAAGTGACTCGAGGTTTGCACGGTAGTGCAATACTTGAATGAAAAACAAAACAGAGATGAGCATTGTATAATGCAAGGAGCGAATATCGCACAGCAGTGCGTAGAAGTAGTGTGAGAGTGAAAATGTATGCACAGCAGTGCGAGTGAAGAGAACAGGGGAGCGCATATGTTGGATGAGTTTTTTTTGTGTGAAGAAAATTGTGTGTTTTGCACAGCAGTGCATTATGTAATGAAACAAGCATAAATCCCATGTGTCGGGTGAGCAACACAATTTTTCTTGCAGCGTATGTAATTTGTCTTTTACAGTAGTATGTGTAAAAATACTTTTTACACCAGTAAATGTAAAAAGGGGTTTTACAGCAGTAAACCCAGCACAGTAAATTCTGAGGTGGAGACAGAGTTTTGTTTTTTATGGGTGAATGTAATTTTGGTGAATCCCTCTCAATAAAAGAGGATGAATGTTGTTTCAAGCATTTTATATTTTAATAAATACAAAGATTTTTATGGATGTGTAATAAATATAAAATATTAGATTTTTGTGCATGATTTTCGCACATGTTTTTTGGACGCGATGGTTTTCGGTCCATGGTATTGGATGCTTCGGCATGTTTAAATATGTATTGTAAAATTGAAAGGAACATAATGAAAAATCAAGCCGGTAGTCCCAGTTTTAGGATCCAGGGAAAAATCTCTGTGCATATGTGTTTTATGGGTTATGGTCTCGCATTGTTTATTTTCTTTGTTTAAGAATTCGTATTGAGGTAATTTCTGTATAGGGTTAAAACCTACATTTGGTATCAGAGTTGTTTGGCTTCAAGGGGACGCCTTTGTTGCTGAGGGGTTTCGCTCGGGTCTGTGGTAGACCCTGTTCAGTGGGAGATCTGCGAGATCGATTCTGGTGGTGAAAGAAAATGGCGAGTAGTGGAAAGATAGATATTGAGAAGTTCAATGGTCAGAATTTTGAGTTGTGGAAACGCAAGATGGAGGATCTGTTGGTGCATAAAGATCAATGGATCACGGTAGATCCGGGTACTAAACCATCGGGAGTGCCCGATGAAGAATGGAAGAAGTTGGATCGGAAGGAAAAGAGCACAATACGATTGTGTGTCTCAGATTCAGTATTGTTGAATGTATCAGGGGAAGCTACGACAAAGGCTTTGTGGGTCAAGTTAGGGACTTTGTACCAATCTAAGTCTCTGGTGAATAAACTGTTCCTGCGGAAAAAGCTGTATAACCTGAGGATGAAAGATGGAGACTCGGTGACAGAGCATTTGAATGCGTTTAATACTGTGGTAAGTCAGTTATTATCTGTTGATATTAAAATTTCAGATGAGATAAGTGCATCAGTCTGTTGTGTTCTCTACCAGATTCGTGGGATAGTCTGGTTATTGCAATAGGTAGCAATGCAACAACTTTGCAGTTTGATGAAATAGTCTCACCCTTGCTGACGGAGGAGATGAGACGGAAAAATATGGACAACCAGAATGGTGATGCCTTGTCTGTACAAGGACGGTCCCAGAACAGAAACAAAAATAAGTAATCGAGTGGGAGATCTAAATCTAGAGGGAGATCTAAATCTCCAGGAAAACCTACAAAGGCGGTGTGCTGGAAATGTGGAAAGGAAGGGCACTTCAGAAGGGATTATAAATCTAAAGCTCCTGATAAAGGAAAGGGATCTGATGATGCTCCTTCTGCAGAGGCGAAAACCACCTCAGATGAAGGTGGGGATGTGTACCTGGCTTCTTCAAGTACACATGTAGATCATGAGACATGGTTGATTGACTCAGGTGCATCCTTTCACTTCACTCCCCATAGAGAGTGGTTCTGCGAGTATGAGAAATACGATGGTGGTGATGTCTTCTTAGGAGATGATAGGAAGGCTAGAATCATTGGTCGGGGAAAAGTAAAGTTGAATTTGCAAGGTGGAAGGGTTAGAACACTTCCGGGTGTTCTACATATTCCTGCATTGGCCAGAAATCTGATTTCTGTAAGCAAGTTGGATGATGCAGGTGTAAAGACAGTGTTCGAGAAAGATACCTGCAAGATGGTTTGAGGAGCACTGATATTAATACGGGGAGTTCAGATTGGAACTTTGTACAAGCTGCAAGGTAGCACTGTTGTTGATGGGTGCAATAGTTCTATGGTTCCTGAAAATGGAGTACAGAATCTAGTGGTCTCTTGAGAGAAGACCATGTTGTGGCATCAAAGGCTTGGACATATTGGAGAGAAGGGCCTTCGAATACTTCATGGTAAAGGTATGGTAGAAGGTATGAATAATAGCTCTCTGGATTTTGATTTCTGTGAAAATTGTGTATATGGGAAGCAGAATCGGGTGAGTTTCCCCTCTGGTGGTAAGAGGACGAAACAGATATTAGAGCTTGTGCACAGTGATGTGTTTGGACCTGTGAAGTTTCCATCACTGGGTAAGTCTGTGTACTATGTATCATTCATAGATGACTTCTCAAGGAATACATGGATATATTTTCTTAAGAACAAATATGAATTTTTTGACAGGTTTAAAGAATTTAAGGCTCTGTTGGAAAATCAGACAAAGAAGAAGATAAAGGTGCTGAGGACAGATAATGGTGGAGAATTTTGCAGCAAGGAATTTGAAGAATTTTGTAAGAAGTGTGGTATAGCACGGCAGAAGACTACTCCATATACACCTCAGCAAAATGGAGTCGCAGAAAGAATGAACAAGACGTTGATTGAAAGGGCAAGAAGCATACTTAGTGGTGCCAGGTTAGGACATGAATTCTGGGCAGAGGCGGTGGATACTGCATGTTACCTAATCAACAGATCACCTTCATCAGCGTTTGAGGATAAGACTTGACAAGAAGTATGGACTGGTAAGAAACCCTCTCTTTCACATCTAAGGGTATTTGGATGTGATGCATATGTACATGTTCCAAAGGAGAAACGAACCAAGTTGGATAGTAAATCTGAAAAGTGCATCTTTATTGGGTATAAGGATGGTTTAAAGGGTTATAAGCTATGGAACCTAGTCACACGGAAGGTTGTGTACAGCCGAGATGTGTTGTTCAGAGAGGTCAAAGATGTTATTCAACATGAAGTCCAACCAAAGGAACCTGAGAAGATAGAGTTTGAGCCAAAGGAGGAAGAATCAGACTCTGCAGCAGAGGAGGAATCAGAAGATGAAGAGCCACAAACTCCGGCTGTGAGAAGATCAGTTCGAGAAAGAAGGCAGCCAGAAAGGTATAGTCCATCTGCTTTCAGTTCAAATTTTTCTTTGTCTGTTACTGATAATGATCCCAGAACTGTGAAGGAAGCAGTGGATTCAGAGGATGGAAAACTCTGGAAAGAGGCCATGGTCGATGAAATGGCATCTTTGCACAAAAATGAGGCTTGGGATCTAGTGGAGTTGCCGGCTGGAAGGAAACCCATTGGCAGCAAATGGGTGTTCAAGAAGAAGACAAATGCAGAAGGAAAGGTGGAGAAATACAAAGCTCGGTTGGTAGCAAAAGGTTATTCCCAGGTGCTGGGAATTGACTTTGGTGATATTTTTTCTCTTGTTGCCAAGGTAACTTCTATTAGATTACTTTTATCTGTTGCTGCTGCTTTTGATTTTGAGGTAGAACAGATGGATGTGAAGACAACATTTCTTCACGGGGATTTGGAAGAGGAAATCTACATGAAGCAACCTGGAGGCTTTGCGGTGAAGGGTAAGAAAGAACTGGTATGCAAGTTAAAGGAGTCTCTGTATGGGTTAAAACAGTCACCAAGGATGTGGTATCAGAAATTTGATATACGGGGACTTGGCTTTACCAGAAGCAAAGCAGATCATTGTGTGTATTTTAAATTAATTGGTGACCGTATTATTTATCTGGTCTTGTATGTGGATGATATGTTGCTAGTTGGAAATGACAAAGAAATTATCCAGGATTTGAAGACCCAATTGTCCTCCAAATTCGACATGAAAGATCTTGGTGCTACAAACTATATTTTGGGCATGGAAATTAAAAGAGATCAGTCAAAGAGAAAGCTTTGGTTAAACCAGAGGAAGTATGTCGAGACAATACTCCAGAGGTTTAATATGCAGGATAGTAAACCAGTGAAGGTTCCTATTCCTGTAGGTGTGAGGTTATCTGCTGAACAGTGTCCCAAGACACAAGAAGAGGAAGAGGACATGTCCCGTGTTCCATATGCAAGTGCAATGGGTAGCCTGATGTATGCAATGGTCTGTACTAGACCAGACGTTGCACATGCAGTGGGAGTATTGAGTAGGTTTATGTCAAAACCTGGGAAGGAGCACTGGACAACAGTGAAGCGGGTTTTCAGGTATTTGCGTGGCACTAGTGATTATGGTTTGTGCTACCAATGAAGACCAGGATTGGACAGATTGTTGGATATTCATGGCTTTGTTCATGCAGACTGGGCTGGAGATCTGGATCAGAGAAGATCTACAAGTGGGTATGTGTTTAACCTATTTAGAGGTGCAGTCAGTTGGATGAGTAAGAAACAATCTGTAGTGGCACTATCAACTACAGAGGCAGAATACATGGCAACCACTCATGCAAGCAAGGAAGCAGTTTGGTTGCAGAGATTGTGTTCAAGTATGGGGTTAGTACAGGGAGCTATAAGAATAGACTGTGACAGTCAAAGTGCAATTTTCTTGGCAAAAAACCCTGCTTATCATTCAAAGACAAAGCACATTGATGTTCAATATCACTTTGTGAGGGATATGATAGAAGACAAAAAGGTGTTGCTGGTAAAGGTGGACACTTTGAAGAATATTGCAGATGCATTGACAAAATCTGTGAGCTCTGAGAAGTTCTCTTGGTGTAGATAAGCAATGGGAATCTCAGGGCTGAAAAATGACTAAGCTCTCCTGTGGCCCCCTGTGGAAAGAAAACGAAAAGTGGGAGATTGTTGGGTTGTGTTATATTCTTTCCACGTAGTTAATAGGGGGTTTGAAGGGCACCCGTAACCCCACTTTATGGGGTCCGGGGCAGCACCCCGGAAAATTTTGGTTTTGGACCATATGTTAGGTTGGGCGGACCCACCTATGGTTTTGTGCATGATTTTCGCACATGTTTTTTGGACGCGATGGTTTTCGGTCCATGGTATTGGATGCTTCGGCATGTATAAATATGTATTGTAACATTGAAAGGAACATAATGAAAAATCAAGCTGGTAGTCCCGGTTTTGGGATCTAAGGAAAAATCTTTTTGCATATGTGTTTTATGGGTTATGCTCTCACATTGTTTATTTTCTTTGTTTAAGAATTCGTATGCAGGTAATTTCTGTACAGGGTTAAAACCTACATCTTAATTTTCTTTTATATCCTAAATATTTATTGTGCCACAAGTCCTCATTAAATAAATAATTTTTTCATATTATTATTATTATATAGAATGCAAGTTTCCTTTATTCCCTAGTGATTGAGTGAAGCTTTCACATTTTTATGCCATCTTCATTTGAGTCACAATTGATTTTCATTTGAGTTGGAAGCAATTTTGTGAAGCCTCTTTCAGTTCATATCATTTATCATGTTCTTGTGCATTAAGTACCTAGCCATAACCATGTTATTAATGGGGGAAAATATATTTTTTATTTGAGGAGGGAAATCATATATTGTATTTTCTTTTTATCTAGGTTCATATCAGTGGCCACCAACCTATTCCAATGCCTCATAACATAATTTTTCTTTTTTTGTAGTTTTCTATTTTTTGAGCTTTTTAGTTCTTGAACTTTTAGAGTCATTTTGAGTCCCTAAATGACAATTTTAGGGAAACAAACTTACTATAGTCTTCGAATTCATGAAGAATAAAAAATTTTACTCCTTGGATAAAATTTTCCTACGAGTTTTCATGCACATCAAACAAAGATTGCATCCCAAAGTTACAACCCTTGGAAGTGGATGTTCCAACTTACCCCATTGGGGCCTATAAGATTGTTATGAAACCAGCTCACAGAAAGATAGAAAAGATAGATGAATGCCTTAGAAATCAACCTCCTCGAGGGGCCAACTGTTGGGTTGTGTTATATTCTTTCCACATAGTTAATAGGGGGTTTGAAGGGCACCCGTAACCCCACTTTATGGGGTCCGGGACAGCACCCCGGAAAATTTTGGTTTTGGACCATATGTTAGGTTGGGCGGACCCACCTATGGTTTTGTGCATGATTTTCACACATGTTTTTTGGACGCGATGGTTTTCGGTCCATGGTATTGGACGCGATGGTTTTTTCTGTCCATGGTATTGGATGCTTCGGCATGTATAAATATGTATTGTAACATTCAAAGGAACATAATGAAAAATCAAGCTGGTAGTCCCGGTTTTGGGATCCAGGGAAAAATCTTTGTGCATATGTGTTTTATGGGTTATGCTCTTGCATCGTTTATTTTCTTTGTTTAAGAATTCGTATGCAGGTAATTTTTGTACAGGGTTAAAACCTACATTTGGTATCAGAGCTGTTTTGGCTTCAAGGGGACGCCTTTGTTGCTGAGCGGTTTCGCTCGGGCCTGTGGTAGACCATGTTCAGTGGGAGATTTGCGAGATCGATTCTGGTGCTGAAAAAATGACTAAGCTCTCCTGTGACCCCCTGTGGAAAGAAAACAACAAGTGGGAGATTGTTGGGTTTTGTTATATTCTTTCCACGTAGTTAATAGGGGGTTTGAAGGGCACCCGTAACCGCACTTTATGGGGTCCGGTGCAGCGCCCCGGAAAATTTTGGTTTTGGACCATATGTTAGGTTGGGCGGACCCACCTATGGTTTTGTGCATGATTTTCGCACATGTTTTTTGGACGCGATGGTTTTCGGTCCATGGTATTGGACGCGATGGTTTTTTCGGTCCATGGTATTGGATGCTTCGGCATGTATAAATATGTATTGTAACATTCAAAGGAACATAATGAAAAATCAAGATGGTAGTCCCATTTTGGGATCTAGGGAAAAATCTCTGTGCATATGTGTTTTATGGGTTATGCTCTCGCATCTTTTATTTTCTTTGTTTAAGAATTCGTATGCAGGTAATTTCTGTACAGGGTTAAAACCTACACCAACCTCCTTTACATTACACAAACGAACAATTCTTGGATGATACAAATGATAAGACCTCCTTTCTATATATAGGAGTCTAAGGGGTCATAATATAATGAGAGCCGACATAACAATAATAATGAAAGGGCACAATAATAACAATAGTGGGCTTCTATGGGGCACAATAATAACAATATGGGGACTACATGGGCACAACAATATAATAAGGGGTTGTACTAATAACAATAAGGGGTTACACTAGTAGTATAGGGACCTAACATGCCCCTCTCCTTCAAAAAGTGTTGTCCTCAACGCTTGAGTAGTTTTTGACGCTTCTATAAAAAATTCTTGTCCTCCCATGTGGAATCTTCAACGGGTAAGTTCTTCCACTTGATGAGATACTCTGAAATTGATCAATTTCATAATTGTCGGGTTCTTGTTTCTATGACTGCTCCAGGTTCCAATATGGTTTTTCCTTCCTTATTTAGTCCTGATAATATTGTTTGAACTGGAACCTTCCACAACTTTTTAATGAGTGGCCACACTTCTTCATCCTTTTTCCATTCAACCCTTGCTTTGTGTATGCAATCTGGCTGGATACTAGAAATAGCACAAAACAATGCTTCCACATCCTCATCCTTTCTTGAGAGTGCATCTAAAACAATATTTTGCTTCCCATTTTTGTAGATGATTTCAAAGTCATAACCCAACATATTTGTGACCCATTATTTTTGTTTTTCTAAAGATAATCTTTGTTCTTAAGTGCATGTAATACTGCCAACATTCCTTCTCATAAATTGCTTGCTTGAGATGTAGTTGTAAAAATATCCAATCGCCTACATCAAAACTTCTTTCACTGTGATGTTGATTTTCCTGTTGTTTCATTCGATTCTACACCAAAGTGGCATTATCCTTTAAAAGTTGGAGAACTTGTTGTTGATGCTCGATGAGATCTTTCAATGCTTGAATATTTTTCTTCTTGATATGTCATTCTATATTGAGAGTTTGAGGAGTGGTAATTTCTTTGAATGCATTACAAGATATGGTCAGATTCATTTCTTGATGCTCGATGTGATCTTTCACTTCTTGAACATTTTTCTTGTTGATATATCCTTCTATCTTGATAGTTTGAGGAGTGGTAATTTCGGCCAATGCATTACAAGATATGGTGAGATTTATTTCTTCTTTCTCGATGTGATCTTTCACTTCTTGAACCTTTTTCTTCTTGATGTTTCCTTCTATCTCGAGAATTTGAGGAGTGGTAATTCTTGCCAATACTTTACAAGATATCGTCGGATTCATTTCTTCTTTCGCTAAGGTTGGTTCCTGGTGTATATCTTCTTCCTTTGATGTTTCTTGGTCCTTTTATTTCTCCTCTTCATAATCTATGTAAAATAATTTCTTCTCAACATACTTATGACCTTTAGTGTATTTTTTATCACAATTGTAACAAAGCTCTTTTGCTCTTTTTTCTTCCAATTGTTGTGGTGTCAACCTTGTAGGTTGTGGAAGGATAAGAGAAACAATACTTCCATCTTTATATTTGTGAGGGGTAGACTTCTTTGTTGCCATAATTTTGCTTTTCACTTTTCTTGCCCTCTCCAATAAATTAGGTTCTCAATGACGAACCTCATGTTGAATGTTATCCTTTAAAGTTCCTATGGAGACATCAATTCTCTGCTTCTATGGAATATCATTTTCTGTTATATTCAGTTTTTGAAAGTCCTCAATGTGCTCTGCCATTGAACACTTTTGTTTGAGATTTATCAAATGGCTAAGGAAGGTGTTTCTCTTTGTATCCTCATAATGTGCTATCGTTTCCTTTGTGAAAATTGACCACGTGACAAGTGGTTTACGAGAAGAAATCCCTTTATACCATAAAAATTGGTTCGGTTCTAAATAATTAGATGCAATACGTACCTTGTGTAATAGTAGCTACCACATGTAGATCAAAATATTTCTCCATCTGTACTATTTTATTTACCGGAACCTTGCCGTTAAACTTCCTCATCTCGCTTTTTCTTGATTTTAAAAGCTTGATCTTGAAACGACTGTAACTTTGTAATTTCGAATCTTTAAGTTCTGAAATTTCGTCATGTAGTATCCCTCTGACTCCTCTTTCTAACCCCAAAAGTCTGATCAAGATTGGATTATGTAAGGAAGTGTTACGTCAAATCTCTCACGATGACCCGATTATAGACTGGTTGAATAGAGCGAACTTGTATGAAGTTCCACATGTCACTATTTCAACCTTAGGACCTGAAATTGATACATAGAAAACTGCAATCTGTCCTCTTTCTGTAAATTTTGACAAAAATTAAATCTATGCTCAGAGCGAAAGTTATGATGATTTTCCCAAGGTGATCTGTTTGGAATGTAATTCGGGGATATGCAAAAAACCTACGTTCCTCAGATTATATCTCCACAAATATAGCGAGACAGGATCTGAAATTCTGAGGTGAGGCTTAGACTGATTTCTTCTCAAATGGGTTTTTTTTAGCTTTTTAAACTTCGAAGCGAAATAGTTATAGTGAAATTTCCACGATGACATGTTTCAGATGAAATTCTGGAGCTTGCCAAAACCCTAAATTCCTGAGATCATATCTCCAAAAAAATAGCGAGACAAAATCTGAAATTATGATCGAAGGTTTAGCGCGATTTAGTCTCAAACAGGTTTTTTTTTAAGCTTTTGAAACGTCACAGAAAAAAGTTATAACGACAATTCCATGATGACCTATTTAGGGCAGCGAACCCCTAGAATCCAAAGCTTTGATAGAAAATGTTATGAAACCAACTCACAAAAAGATAGAAAAGATAGATGAATGCCTTAGAAATCAGCCTCTTCGAGGGGAAACCTCTTTTACATTACACAAATGAACAATTCTTGGACGATACAAATGGAAAGACCTCCTTTCTATATATAGGAGTCTAAGGGGTCGTAATATAATCAGAGTCGACATTACAATAAGGGGTTACACTATTAGTATAAGGGCCTAACAAAGATTTTGGAAATTCTCCTCCTAGGGTTAGGTTTTTTATGGTTTCTCATTTTTTCTTTATAATAAAAATGCCTTAGAGCCTCATTCTAACACAAGTCCAAAAAAATGTTTAAAGAGACGTATCCATCACATCTCTTCTTATAGGGAAGCTGCAACCATTTGATCTAGTTTTCTTTCATTCTACATGTATAGAATTTCAACATCTTCCATATATTAATTGAAGTTAAGTTTCATTTTAAATCCTATGTTTTGGTTTTATATTTGTATTTCATTTTGTTCCTTCATAAATTTGAATCATTGGTGTCAGAGCAATCTTTGCTTTCTCTGTTTTTTTGTGTATGTCCCTAATGAGGTCGAGGTATAAGGATTTGGGACTTGAACTATTTAATCCTTTGCAAGACCATCCTCACTGACCTAGATGATCTCCCTCGGTGAAAGAAAAGAAAGGAAAGTGAGTAGGAGATCCTATCAAACTATTTCTGAAAGAAGCCTTGAAGTCACATAAGAACAAGATGATGGATAATTCTTTCAAGATCCTTTGGTGGATACCAATAGGAAACACATCTCCATCTGGTGGTCACTTTAGAGGTGATGCCCCCATTAAGGTACAAGTTATTTTTGACATTCCTATATTTGAAGGCCAAATAGATGTAGATGCTCTAGATAAATGTTTAAATTTTCTAGAAAAATCTTTTTTGATCCACAAATTTTCCCATAGAGAAACAATTACTCTTGCACTCCTTAAGGCCACCCCCCATTTCAAGGACTCGTGAGAAGATTAATATGATAAAATGGACACAAATGAATACACACTACTTTCAATTGTACGCACTTGGAACTCCTTTAGGGATGTTGGTAAGGAATTAGAAGCTACGAAGACCAATACATGAGTTTGACCATAGTACAACAGAAAAGGGAATAAGTAGTTCTCGAGTTCACAAACATTTGTGGTAACCTGCAAACCAAGCTAGGTATCAAGGACTCAAAGTGACATTTGGTGCTCATGTACTATGGTTTTTTGCATAAATACATCTAGTCGACATAAATATAGTTTGTGGGCATCTCCTTGATTGGTGCAACATATCGATATGCTATCAAAATTGTGAAAGAAAATAAATAGAAGAAGTGAGTCTTTGGATATGTAAATCCTTCATAGTGGAAGCAGGGCAAGGTCTTGTAATTTAAATTCGTTAATAGATGAGCTTTTAAAATTATATGGATGGCATGTAATGTGAAATTGGTAAAACAAAGTTAAAAGAACAAAATGGTTGTTTCTTTATTATTAAACCAATAATCTTAATTATGAGAAGCTAAATTTATATTTTATAAGTGATAAATCAATTACTGAATGTATAGAAAGTATTGCATATACATTTAAATAAATTAAACGTGTGGTACACATATATAAATTATATTTAGAATAAAAATATAATATTTATTTCCAATAACATTAATAATGTAATAGGTTAGTTATATCTATACATATATGAAAAATTTTCATATAATTAAAATTGATATATTTAAATTAGATATATGATATGATAACTATAAGGATGTTATTACATTTTATGGGACTAATTTAATGATTTCTTTTAGTTTTAGTTTTGTCTTTAGAAAGGTTTTAGAAAGATATTAAGAGAGGTATATCAAGATTATTATATTTTTTTATGAACAAGAAGGGTGAGACGGTTACTCTTTAAATTTATTTTAAAAATTGTGATTTGATTTGGATATTTATAATTTTTTTTAATAAATAGTGTTTTTCATTTTCAACCTTTTTAGTGTCATAATTAGGACATAATCTTTCTATCTATGACATTTTGGGGACTGTCCAAAGTTGATGTCCATTTTCTTCTTTACGCTTGTCAAAAAAGAGAAACTTTTGATCTTCTAGATTAGTGTCAATCACTGCTTGAGAGTATCTTAATTTTCTATTATATCCTAAATATTTATTGTGCCACAAGTCCTCATTAAATAAATATTTTTTTTCATATTATTATTATTATATAGAATGCAAGTTTCCTTTATTCCCTAGTGATTGAGTGAAGCTTTCACATTTTTATGCCATCTTCATTTGAGTCACAAGTGATTTTCGTTGGAGTTGGAAGCAATTTTGTGAAGCCTCTTTTAGTTCATATCATTTATCATGTTCTTGTGGATTAAGTACCTAGCCATAACCATGTTATTAATGGGGGAAAAGATGTTTTTTTTTTCTTTTTGCTTTTTAAGACTAACCTACGCACCCACGGGGATTTGAACCGGTGAACTATCGCAAGGAGTGCCTTAACAGCGCACCCATTCACCATCAATCCAAAGCTCCGTGGGCTAATGGGGGAAAAGATGTTATTAATGGGGGAAAATATTTTTTTCTTTGAGGAGGGAAATCATATATTGTATTTTCTTTTTATCTAGGTTCATATCAGTGGCCACCAACCTATTCCAATGCCTCATAACATAATTTTCCTTTTTTTGCAATTTTCTATTTTTTGAGCTTTTTAGTTCCTGAACTTTTAGAGTCATTTTGAGTCCCTAAATGACAATTTTAGGGAAACAAACTTACCATGGTCTTCGAATTCAAGAAGAATAAAAAATTGTACTCCTTGGATAAAATTTTCCTACAAGTTGTCATGCACATCAAACAAAGATTGCATCCCAAAGTTACAACCCTTGGAAGTGGATGTTCCAACTTACCCCATTGGGGCCTATAGGATTGTTATGAAACCAGCTCATAGAAAGATAGAAAAGGTAGATGAATGCCTTAGAAATCAACCTCTTCGAGGGGCCAACCTCTTTTACATTACACAAATGAACAATTCTTGGATGATACAAATGGTAGGACCTCCTTTCTATATATAGGAGTCTAAGGGGTCATAATATAATCAGAGCTGACATAACAATAATAATGTAAGGGCACAATAATAACAATAGTGGGCTTCTATGGGGCACAATAATAACAATATGGGGACTACATGGGCACAAAAATATAATAAGGGGGTTGTACTAATAACAATAAGTGGTTACACTAGTAGTATAGGGACATAACATGCCCCTCTCCTTCAAAAAGTGTTGTCCTCAATGCTTGAGTAGTTTTTGACACTTCTGTACAAAATTCTTGTCCTCCCATGTGGAATCTTCAACGAGTAAGTTCTTCCACTTGATGAGATAATCTGAAATTGATCAATTTCATAGTTGTTGGGTTCTTGTTTCTGTGATTGCTCCAGGTTCCAATATGATTTTTCCTTCCTTATCAAGTCGTGATAATATTGTTTGAACTGGAACCTTCCACAACTTTGTAATGAGTGGCCACACTTCTTCATCCTTTTTCCATTCATCCCTTGCTTCGCGTATCCAATCTGGTTGGATAATAGAAACAGCACAAAAAAATGATTCCACATTCTCATCCTTTCTTGAGAGTGCATCTGAAACAACATTTTGCTTCCCTTTTTGTACATGATTTCAAAGTCATAACCCAACATATTTGTGACCCATTATTTTTGTTTTTCTAAAGATAGTCTTTGTTCTAAAAAGTATTTAAGACTATCATGATCCATTTTTACCTTGAAGTGTCTACCCATTAGGTAAGGTCACCATTTCTTAAGTGCATGTAATATTTCCAACATTCCTTCTCATAAATTGCTTACTTGAGATGTAGCTGTAAAAATACCCAATCGCCTACATCAAAACTTCTTTCACTGTGATGTTGATTTGCCTGTTGTTTCATTTGATTCTGCACCAAAGTGGCATTATCCTTTAAAAGTTGGAGAACTTGTTGTTGATGCTCGATGTGATCTTTCACTGCTTGAATATTTTTCTTCTTGATATGTCCTTCTATCTTGAGAGTTTGAGGAGAGGTAATTTCTTTGAATGCATTACAAGATATGGTCGGATTCATTTCTTGATGCTCGATGTGATCTTTCACTTCTTGAACATTTTTCTTCTTGATATGTCCTTCTATCTTGATAGTTTGAGGAGTGGTGATTTTGACCAATGCATTACAAGATATGGTCAGATTCATTTCTTCTTTCTCGATGTGATCTTTCACTTCTTGAACCTTTTTCTTCTTGATGTGTCCTTCTATCTTGACACTTTGAGGAGTGGTAATTCTTGCCAATACTTTACAAGATATGGTCGGATTCATTTATTCTTTCGCTAGGGTTGGTTCCTGGTGTATATGTTCTTCCTTTGATGTTTCTTGGTCCTTTTCTTCCTCCTCTTCATAATCTATGAAAAATAATTTCTTCTCAACACACTTATGACCTTTAGTGTATTTTTTATCACAATTGTAACAAAGCCCTTTTGCTCTTTTTTCTTTCAATTGTTGTGGTGTCAACCTTGTAGGTTGTGGAAGGATAAGAGAAACAATACTTCCATCTTTATATTTTTGAGGGGTAGACTTCCTTGTTTCCATAATTTTTCTTTGCACTTTTCTTGCCCTCTCCAATGAATCAGGTTCCCAATGACAAACCTCATGCTGAATTTTATCCTTTAAAGTCCCTATGGAGACATCAATCCTCTGCTTCTATGGAATATCATTTCCTGTTATATTTAGTTTTTGAAAGTCCTCAATGTGCTCTACCATTGAACACTTTTGTTTGAGATTTATCAAATGGCTAAGGAAGTTGTTTCTCTTTGTATCCTCATAATGTGTTATCATTTCCTCTATGAAAATTGACCACGTGACAAGTGGTTTACGAGAAGAAAGCCCTTTATACCATAAAAATTGATTCAGTTCTAAATAATTAGTTGCAATACGTACCTTTTGTAACAGTGGTACAACATGTAGATCAAAATATTTCTCCATCTGTACTATTTGGTTTACTGGAACCTTGCCATCAAACTTCCTCATCTCTCTTTTTCTTGATTTTAGAAGCTCGATCTTGAAATGACTGTAACTCTGTAATTTCAAAGCTTTAAGTTCTAAACTTTTTTTCGTGTAGTAGCCCTATGAGTCCTCTTTCTAACCCCAAAAGTCTAATCAAGATTGGATTATGTAAGGAAGCATTATGTCAAATCTCCCACGATGACCCGATTATAGATTGGTTCAGTAGAGCGAAATTGTACGAAGTGCCACATGTCACTGTTTCAACCTCAGGACCTGAAATTGATATATAGAAAACTGTAGTCTGTCTTCTTTCTCCAACTTTTGACGAAAATTAAATATGATGCTCAGATCGAAAGTTATGATGATTTTCCCAAGGTGATATTTTTGGAATGTAATTTGGGGATATGCAAAAACACTACGTTCCTCAAATTATATCTCCCCAAATATAGCGAGACGGGATCTGAAATTCTGAGGTGGGGCTCAGACCAATTTCTTCTCAAATGGTTTTTTGTTTTGTTTAGCTTTTTAAACTTCAGAGCGAAATAGTTATAGTGAAATTTCCACGATGACATGTTTCAAATGAAATTATGGAGCTTGTCGAAACCCTAACTTCCTCAGTTCATATCTCCGAAAAGATAGCGAGACAAAATCTGAAATTTGGACTGAAGGTTTAGCGTGATTTAGTCTCAAACAGGCTTTTTTCTTAAGCTTCTGAAACGTCATAGAAAAAAGTTATAATGAAAATTCCATGATGACCTATTTAGAGCAGCGAAACCATAGAATCCAAAGCTTTGATAGCAAATGTTATGAAACCAGCTCACAAAAAGATAGAAATGATAGATGAATGCCTTAGAAATCAGCCTCTTCGAGGGAAACCTCTTTTACATTACACAAATGAACAATTATTGGATGATACAAATGGAAATACCTCCTTCTTATATATATGAGTCTAAGGGGTCATAATATAATTAGAGACGACATAACAATAAGGGGTTACACTAGTAGTATAGGGGCCTAACAAAGATTTTGGAAATTCTCCTCCTAGGGTTAGGTTTTTTATGGTTTCTCATTTTTTCTTTATAATAAAAATGCCTTAGAGCCTCATTCTAACACAAGTCCAAAAAAAAGTTTAAAAAGACGTAGCCATCACATCTCTTCTTATAGGTAAGCTACAACCATTTGAGCTAGTTTTCTTTCATTCTGCATGTATAGAATTTCAAAATCTTCCATATATTAATTGAGTTAAGTTTCATTTTAAATCCTGTGTTTTGGTTTTAAATTTGCATTTCATTTTGTTCCTTCATAAATTCAGATCAATGGTCTCAAAGCAATCTTCGCTTTCTCAGTTTTTTTGTGCATGTCCCTAATGAGGTTGAGGTGTAAGGATTTGGGACTTGAATTATTTAATCCATTGCACGACCATCCTCACTGACCAAATGATCTCCCTTGGTGAAATAAAAGAAAGGAAAGTGAGTAGGTGATCCTATCAAACTGTTTCTGAAAGAAGCCCTCAAGTGACATAAGAACAAGATGAGGGATAATTCTTTTGAGATCCTTTGGTGGATACCAATAGGAAACACATCTCCATTAGGTGGTCACTTTAGAGGTGACACAACCATTAAGGTACAAGTTATTTTTGACATTCCTATATTTGAAGGCCAAATAGATGTAGATGCTCTAGATAAATGTTTAAATTTTCTAGAAAAATATTTTTTGATCCACAAATTTTCCCATAGAGAAACAATTACTCTTGCACTCCTTAAGGCCACCCCCCATTTCAAGGACTCGTGAGAAGATTAATATGATAAAATGGATGCAAACGAATACACACTACTTTTAGTTTTACGCACTTGGAACTCCTTCAGGGATGCTACTAAGGAATTAGAAGCTACGAAGACGAATACATGAGTTTGACCATAGTACGAAAAAAAAGGGACTAAGTAGTTCTTGAGTTCACAAACATTTGTTGTACCCTACAAACCAAGCTAGGTATCAAGGACTCAAAGTGACATTTGGTGCTCATGTACTATGGTCGTTTGCATAAATACATCCAGTCGACATAAATATAGTTTTTTGGCATCTCCTCGATTGGTGCAACATATCGATATGCTATCAAAATCGTGAAAAAAATTAAATAGAAGAAGTAAGACTTTGGATATGCAAATCCTTCATAGTGGAAGTAGGGCAAGGTCTTTCCCAAGACACAAAATAAAGGAAAAATCTAGGATGGACCACTCTAGGACAACCCATCAAAGCCAAAAGAAAATAACGCTAATGAGAAGACAAAGAAAGACATGGGAAATTTTAATTTTTCTTCGGGCTATATTGTTCATTGTTTTAGATAATTGAATTTCTTCATTTCTATATTAAATTTACCCTATATCATTATATCATTATTCAACAAAATATGTAATTATATAGAAAAACAACATCATCATCAATGCAGTGGAGCATAAAGGAACAATAAAAGAAAACCATTCACACATAGAGACACTAGGATTGGTCGGAGACCGAGGAAAAACCCACTATGGGGAAAATCGTTTCAAATTCTTCTGCTTACTAGATTGTCATTGAATGATTTACCAAAAGAGAGTATAATGATCCATATCTTCAATCATAATTCTATCTAGTAAAATCAACTAGACAACATCCATAAGATGAATGCAACAATTTTAATAATAAAAAACCTCATTCATAAGCCTATGACCAACTGTCACTGTTTACGGTCAACTACCAAACTCTGTGTCAACTGACGAAATATGTGGTCAACTATAAAACTCAAACCCTAGGTATCAACTGAACAATGAGAGTTTCACGCATGCAGCTGAAACCCTTCAACCACATGCATATGACTACATGTCTATGGTTATTTTGAAGTCTCGAAAATCAGGTCGACAACAAGGAGGATACCCACCCGGTCCAGACCTTGGTTGGCAGCTCCTTATCCGTTTGGTATAGCAGGTCCGACTGGGAATAATGGGACCAGTTTCCCAATCTAAGGGTGTGTGTGTGTGTGTAGAGTTGGATGATGTTGATCTAGGAGTATTTTAATCTAATTTAATTCAAACTTCTAAAATAACTCTATGCTATTGTAATCTAATAAAAAACAACACATCTAATCTACGCTAACCCGAGGTGTATTTCTTCTATTATGCGATCTAAAGAGATTTCGAACAATAACTGGTAATAAAGATCACTCAGCTATCATAAGGATGGAAATCAATTAAGATAAACCATTCTGCATAAGAAGTTAAACAAAACAGTTGTGAACAGCATATCGCATACTAAGTTATTCATATATCAAGCACAAATTAATGACTCCACCATACAAAAGTGCCAAATGGTATCCCACACATTCATGCATTAACATATAAACAACTGAAAACTGCATATCACTTTAAGAATATAAGCAGAAACTGGTCAAGAGATAAAAGTACCATTTATGACTGGTTCCACTCATAAACTTCAAGCAATAACGTTTTATCTCTACTTGTTCTAACATCTACTAAGAGTACAAAAGTACAACATCAGTAGCAGACATTAAATGCAAACATTGATAAATCTCGATCCATCCATTCACCAAAAACCCCCTTCGAGGGTGCAAAAGTGCATGTTTTGAGGACAAGTTTTTTGACAAATTTCTAGACCCTTCTCCAAATGCCGGAGAAGGGTTTAAATACTGCTAACTAATTAATCTTAATTACATAAATTTAGGACACGGTTTCAAATGACCGCCCTTCTACTAAAGCAAATTTATTTCTAAAAATTGAATCTAATTTCTAACCGTTTCTCTATTTTCTCCTTAGTGTTGTAAGCAATGCAGCATTCGCCTGGTAAGAGTCAGCTGTTTGTCTTCTCCTTTCGTTTGAGTTACGAAAATAGAAATAACAAGAGATGGCACCGCTTTCTGACAAACTGGAAGATAGTTTCCTCTGGCTTGGTGTATTCGCTGTGTGTATACTTGTTAATAACCCAAATTTCTCTCAAACTGATTGTGTTGTTGCTATTTCGGTTTCCGGCATTGCGAATGACTGAACAAGTTAGGGACTTTTCTCTTTGAATAATTTTCTATATTGAAAACTGCTTCCGTTCTTTGTTCCAGGCTTTTCTGGTGCGTTTTCCCTCTTTAGCATTTTTATTTTTGCTTTACCCATTCTAAGCTTCTGGATCTTTTGTAAACATGCTGCTTTTGTGCGCCTTTGAATCTGAGTCTTGGATAGTGTATTTCCATCAGTACCTGTTGAGTGATACTCTGGAATCTGCGGTCCTGCTGCATGCGGCATCCATTTGCGAAGGCATCTCTTCTCTGTTCTCCGAGTATTGACGCTTTCCCCTTTTCCTTAGATGTTTCCTGCACATTGATTTATATTAGTTGATGTCTTACAGTTTACGCAAAGGAAAAGAGTAATGACGAAAAGATTGACATGAAATCTTTAAGCTCTAATGAATGCATAATCACGACATTCATAATGAACTGACTCTTTGAAAAACACAACACAATCCTTCTTGGATACTTTGGCGTACAATCATTAATTTCTTTTTAAGGCGCGCGCCCAATTTTGGTTTGCAGACAGCTTTCCTTGAACACTGTGTCGAGGAAATTTTGCGATGAGTGATTTCTGCGACTCGCATCGTAGTGTCGAGGATTGTGTCGTTTAAGATGTGTTGCTTATGCGATGTTGCGATATGCGACGTCGCATATCGGCCGTCGGCGATTCCTTAAGTTTTTCATTTAAGAGCGCTTCACAATATAATCGATGCGATGAATTTCGTGTCGCTTCTTCGCAGCTTATTATGTGCATAGGAAAGCATCTCACTTTCTTCTCGCGATGTCATACAACTTTATGGAGTTAAAATACAAAATTTTTGATAAAATGTTTTTTTTTGGATTTTTGTTAAGGGTCCCCATTTGCTTGGTATTATTACTAATACCAATCAAAGAGGGGGGGGGTTGTTGGTGACCACAACAATGGCGATTCACTGTGAAGAACCAGTTATCTCCGTTTTTCTATTGAATTTTAACTTCCGAAGCAGAAAAATTTTCATATGTCTAAATTTTGTTATGGAAAGATAGAGTATATTACGCCTTATCCTATCACTGATACTTCGTCTCAACCTTTTCATATTCCAACTGTTTGTTTCCTTAGGCTTAGTTCTTGTATTCACACCAGACATTACTTGGTCTTTTAAAGATAAAATAAGGTCTTCTCTGCGTGCTAGCTTTTAAAATATGCTCATTTGTCGTAGGTAGAGCCTCTACTGCCCGCAAGCGTCCATAGCCTCGATAGGGTTACCTGTTACCCAGCAATGATCCTTTATCCTGCTTGAGGTTATTTACAACCTTTTCAGAGGAAAACCCTTTTTGACACTTTTTCCTTTTTTATTCTCTAAAGAACAATGTCTTGGTTTGGTGGCCAAATTATGACACAGTCATTCACTTGATTTACACTTTTGCCGAACAAGCTGGCTCGTGATGAGACCCCTTGTCTTTTGATTGCAACAATCTTGAGTCGTTGCCCTGTTTTGGTAGACAGTATTGGCAAAGTCAGCAAGTTATAATATCTGTGATCATGATAAGCCGGCTCGTGATGAGACCTCTTATTCTTTGAGATATAGTGTTTTCTCGGCTTGTTCCTCTGAATGCTGCGATTTCCTTTAGCAGGGAGGAAGTCATTGTTTTTCCTTAAGAAAGCTTTGGACGACAATAATAGAGTTCGAAAACAGCAGCTTTACAGAGAATATTTATTTTATTATTGATACCTTTCATTGTGCTGATATAAAACATTTTTTCACCAAAGGTTGCGTTCATCAAATTTTTGAAGTTGAAACTAGCACCATGTCTAGGCTAAAGTTAACTCTACCTGTCAATAATAAAAATCAGATTTTTTGAAAATTTTTGCTACTTGTACAAGCGAAAAGCTCAAAATCTGATAGAGAATTGGTGTCTTTTTCATGAACCTTTTTAGTGACCATCTACAACTGGTTTTATTTATAAGAAAGAGAAAAACAAATAAAAACTAAAACTATCCTACAAAAATAGAAGAGTGATCTTCTATGGAAAATATACTTTAAGAATCTATCCATTCACAGGCAAAGAATCTCTTCTACCGGCTAAATCCTGAAACACAAACGTCGATGAGCCTATGACTTCTACAATTCGAAAAGGACCAAGCCACAGTTTCTGAAATTTTGTATGTTTGCCCTTTTCTTCATGAGCCTTATCCCATTTCAAAACTAAATCTCCCATCTGAAATTTTTTTCTGGTCATTATGCTTAAGTCAAAAGAGGATTTTATCAGCGCTTGGTGATGAGCATGGGTTTTCTTGGCTTGTTCTCGTCGTTCTTCTAATTTAATTATTTCCATTTGTCTTAGTTGTATGGAGGAGGTAGATACCTCATCGATGTGTTGTACCAAAGACAAAGAGGGGATGACTAAGTGAGTTGGAAGAACCACTTCTTTCCCATAAACTAAATTAAAGGGAGAAGTGCCGATTGAAGCTTTCTTCGTTATTCTATCTGCCCATAAAGCATTTACCAACGCTTTGTGCCAATTCTTTTGGTTTTGGTCGACTGTTCTTTTAATAATCCTGATCAACTTTTTGTTTGTTGATTCAGCCAATCCATTACCTTGCGGATAGTAGTTGGCCGAATATTTCAGTTTGAACCCTCTTTTAAGTGCAAACTCAGTCATTGTATTTCCAGAAAAGTATGAAGCACTATCAAACATTAAAGCCATTGGCAATCCAAACCTAGTGATTATAAATTGATCTATGAATTCAATAATGTTTTCAGAATTAGCTGTCTTGAGAGGAACTGCTTCTACCCATTTATTAAAATAATTTGTTGCCGTGAGGATGAACCTATGCTGATTAGAAGAGTGAGGAATGATCTCACCTATTATGTCCAAGCCCCATTGACTGAATGGTTGCTCGATGTTTACCGGCTGTAGTGGCATGGACGGTTTCTTTTGTTTCCCTGCAGCAGTCTGGCAGACTTGGCATTTCCTCACGTAACTGTGTGAGTCTTTGAACAACGTGGGCCAATAATATCCTGCACGTAAGATTTTATGTGCAGTAGCATCTCCAGCATAGTGTCCGCCTGCTGGTCCGTCGTGGAGTTCCTGCAAAACCTTTTCGGCTTCAGTTTTCTCAAGACACCTAAGAAGCACAGAATCGTAATTCCTTTTAAACAGAACATCATTTATGAGCTGGTATTGTTTAGCTTTCAACCTCAGAGCTCTTTTCTTGGTATGATCCAGGTGTGATGGAGCATACCCGTTCTTAAGATAATAAATGGTGTCAACATATAATGATTTTGCATCATTTAGGCTTACCTCATACGTATGTACCTCTTCAGATGAATTCTCAGGAATTTGCGATGCTCCAGCCAACATTTTGCAGAAGCCTTGACCTCTTACAATGTTTGCTGGTTTGATCTCAAGATCGTATTCTTATAAAGCGGTGATCCAATTTGCTCTTTTTCCGCCCACATCCTTCTGTATCAGAAGGTTTCTTACCGCTGGAAAAGGTACTATGACCTTAGTATGGGCTTTAAGTAAGAAAGGTCTGAAATATTTGATCACTTTGAAAACAGCATATGCCTGTTTCTCCACGTCTGAATAGTTGAGTTCAGCACCTTGTAAATTCGAGCTAAAAAATGTGATTGGAGCTTCCGCTTTCTCTTGATTTGCTTGAGTTAGAATCACGACATAAGATTTCTCTGAGGCAAACGTGTATAAGATAAAAGATTCTGAAAAATTCGAGGTCGCTAAAGATGGAGCGTTAATGATAGCTTGTTTGATCAAGTTGAATGCTTCATGCTCATCTTGACCCCATTTAAAATTTGAATTCTTTTTAATCCTATTTTGCAAAGGAGAAACAATACATGAGAAATTTGGGACAAATCTCTTCACAAAATTGATTTGACCAAGGAAAGATTGCATGGATTTTTTGTTATGAGGCATGGATATTTCAGAAATTTGTTTGATTCTGTCAGGTTCAATGTGAATACCAGATTTTGACATTATGAATCCTAGAAGTTTTCCTTCACTTAATGCGAAAAAAGATTTCTTTGGGTTAATTGAAATCCCATACCTTAAACATCGTTGAAAGATTTGTTTCAAGTCTTTGAGATGGTCTCTTCGCTTCTTGGAGTACACTGTTATATCATCCAGGTAAATCACTACAGATTTATTGACTAAACCTTTGAATGCAATGTCCATGGCTCTCTGAAATGTAGCGTCGACATTGATCAAACCAAATGGCATCTTCCGATATGCGTATGTACCCCATTTAGTTCGGAATGTGGTTTTTAACTGATCATCGGGATGTACCAGCACTTGATTGTATCCTGAAAATCCATCCAAAAAAGACATTAATTCTGAGCCTGCTACTACCTATAATAACTGCTCCATAGGTGGGAGGGGAAAATTGTCTTTTTGACAGGCTTTGTTGAGATTCCACAAATCGATACAAATTCTAATATCTTCGTTTTTCTTTCTAACGGGTACCATATTGGAGACCCATTTGGAATGTCTGACGGGGAAGATTATTCTGGCTCTCAATAACTTATTTAGCTCAGTTTTTATCTGATTTTCTAAATTGGGGTGGATTTTTCTGAGTTTCTGTTGGACAGGTTTTTCATTGTCAATCATAGGGACAGTGTGTTGAATGATAGAAGTGTCGTATGTCTTCAGCTCATCGTAATTCCAGGAAAAAACATTTTTGTATTGTCTCAAAAGACGGATATATGCTAATTTTTCTTCAGGGGCTAGGCCATGGCCTAGATTAACGTTTTGTGGTTTCTCATCGGTTACTAGGTTTACTAAATCGTAGTTCAGAGTCGAACTGTAAAGCTTAGAATGGGTAGACCTTTTAAACCGACTTTTCAAATCATATAAGTCTTCTAACTTAAACACCGATTTAGGTATAGCATTATCAGTGCTATTTTGTTGTATTTGGTGATCATGGTGGTCTTCGTCAATTATTTGATTTGAGTAGGATCCTTCAGAAGTGAGGAAATTTACAATGTTTGGATCGTCATTGAATACTCTCCAGTTTGTAATGTTGTCAGGGATGGACGGTCTAAAAATTAATTCTATTGAGAATCTATCTGGACTAAAATCTTCGGAGAGAATAAGTCTAGAGGCCACGTTAGCTAACAGGTCTGCGCTCGCATTTTGGAGTCTTGGGATTGACGAAATATTGAATGCTATGAAATGTGCAGTCAGATCTTGTACTAAAGATTGATAGTGCTTCAAATGACCTGATAGGAAATATATGGTGTTGCGTACTTGTTTGATGACAATCTCAGCGTCTCCGAAGACTTGAAGGTACTTAACGTTCAACCCGATTGATTTGTATAGGCCTTGCACCAAGGCCTCGTATTCCGCTGTGTTGTTTGTGCAATCGAATTCAAGTCTGCACGTAAGCATGGTATTATTTCCGTCTGGGCTAATCAGAACGCATCCTGCTCCTGCTCCCTCGTTAGATTTAGAGCCATCAAAATATAATTTCCAAAACAAAGATGTATTTACAGGGTTATCTAAAAAATTAACACACTTAGAATTATCAGTTTGGGAAAAATTTTCGACTTGGGACAAAACTGAATTTTCGACTTGGGACAAAACTGAATTTTCCTTGAACATTATGTCGAGGAAATTTTGCGATGAGTGATTTCTACGACTCGCATCGCAGTGTCGAGGATTGCATCGTTTAAGATGTGTCATCGCAAGAATTGATGATTGCATTCATCGCAGATCGCAATATCGCAGATCACACTTAATCATCCAATCATTGTGTGCTGCTTATGTGATGTTGCGATATGCGACGTCCATATCGGCCGTCGGTGATTCCTTAAGTTTTTCATTTAAGAGCGCTTCACAATATAAGCGATGCGATGAATTTTGCGTCGCTTCTTCGCAACTTATTATGCGCATAAGAAAGCGTCTCACTTTCTTCTTGCGATGTGATACAACTTTATGGAGTTAAAATACAAAAATTTTGATAAAATGTTTTATTTTTTATTTTTGTTAAGGGTCCCCATTTGCTTGGTGTTATTGCTAATACCAATCAAAGAGGGGGGGTTGTTGGTGACCACAACAGGTTACAACTAAAATTTCCTTGTAGCATGCCTAGGGATGAGAACCAAAAACCCTAGAACTCACGTCCGAGCTTCAGACCCTACAATTTTGAACATGTGTGAGCCAAAATCTGAAACATGCCTCATACCTATGTGAGCCAAAACCAAAGAAAAGAATAGAAGAATGATTTATCATAATATGGAAACGAGGTTGAGGTCTCTTGTATTTATAGACTTCCAAGAGTGTCTAACTTTCTTTAGGGCCGACTTGATCAAATGCGAACATGTGGGATTTAATTAAAAAAAATACGCTTTTTCTTTTCCAAATTGAGTGCTTCAATAGTCAAAATTGGTCCTTTGGAAAGGAAGAATCTCATCCCATGGCTGGAATTTGTCATTAAGCTACCAAATTAACACTCCCCCTCAGCTAGGGAGAAATTCCAACTACATCATGTAATCATAGAAAGCATCCTGCCCTCAAATGTCATCACTACTCATCTCTTCCTGTTCCTACTTATCTATTTATTGTCTCTACTCATATGTTGAACATTCTTGAATGCAAAGGAAGAAGAATCTAATATCGAAGGAAAGCCTAAGCTACCACCCTCTATTCATTGGGGAGCCACTACTACCACCTAGACTAACTTCCATCAGAGAGTCCATAACTTGAAAAAATTAGAAAGCTTAACATCGGGGAACCCTGCTCAACCTGGAACCATATCGGGGAGCTCACTATCAACCTGAAATGACAATGAGGAAGGTCCTATGGGAGACTCTCACCTAATGTCTATGATTATGGAGAAGGTCCTATGGAACACTCTAACACCAAGTCATCACATCGAGAAATAGGTCAGATAGAAATTACCAAGCAAGGATCACAACCATCTCAATGTGCAACCAAAGGGTGAGATATCACTTACTATACGAGGTAAGGATCACAACCATCCTATTTCATGTTGATCATCCCAACAATGACACTCAATAGTCATGTGGTAGAACACTTGCATCATAATAAGCTTGGGTAAGATACCTTAATTAAAAAAGGTAAGGATTACACACCCCCAAGCTCTCTCTCAACATGTTGGCCAAATGGGGAGCGATAGTCCCAACAAACCCAACTTGTGGGTATGATGCCAACAAGGGTATACTTCGCATAAACCAAGAAGGGGGCGGAAACATCTCCAACCCTATCGGTAACAGATAGGGGTGATGCCTTATTGTCCAGATATCTATTAACCACATGATCCATCCATCTCAATTCCTCACTCTTTGAGCTCAGACATGGGTGTAGAGTTGGCTCAGTGTCCTTGATCAGTCCCTGTCTATGTATATCATCATAGTCATATCTGGTACTGGCATAAGCAATTCACTGAAGATTTCAATCATAATATAACAATATCAA
This sequence comes from Pinus tabuliformis, assembly GCA_031772625.1. NCBI lineage: Eukaryota > Viridiplantae > Streptophyta > Pinopsida > Pinales > Pinaceae > Pinus > Pinus tabuliformis. Next base: position 207,274,565 of record CM062814.1, on the reverse strand, counting down.
TAGTTTCCTCTTCATTAAGGACATCAAATCAAATATTATATTATACAAAATATATATTAATGGGTTGCACCAATAGGTACCTTTTGGAGTTCAATGTGCCATCCTACAACCCTTAAAACTCTACTTTTCTCACATTAATTCACATTTTCAGCCATAATATGCTTAGTAGGAATAATAAAAGGTATTTGTCATATTGTATGGCCTAATGTGATTAATATGTAGGGAAAAGAAGCATTTTTGGAGACTTTTACCATACAGGGGCTTGATGGAGACACCTAGAGAGAATATATGGAGCTTTCCCACCTCATTAACTCCCTAACTCGGCTTGAGATCACAGAATCCTCTCCAACAACTCAAATTCACTAGAAACCAAGGAACTCCAAGTGCATGACATGGACAAAGGGAACCAAATCCAAAAATACCCATATTTTGGAGGAGAGCATTGCTCCTTTGAAGGAAGTTTCCCCTCAATCGCTTTTGTATAAGTAAAATAGCTGAAAGGTTCATTGCGATTCAAATATCTATTATAGCTAGGAGTAGCTGCTGAGAGAATAAGTACTTGACATTGTCATTATTATTTTTCTTGATGTATGTGATTATTAATTTTTGTTAATGAGATGTTTACCATTGATCTACATCTGAGTAATTTTTGGAGGGTTGAAACCCTTGGGTTTGGGCCCAACCCATACGCTTTAGTCCCTCTCTTGTATTTCCTTCTTGTTCTTGTTTGAAGAATTGGAATCCTTCTCTTGTTTTAGTAGATGTTAAATCATAAAAACTTGTAATTGTAGGCTTTCCTATCACCTGTCTTATGGGAAGAGTGATTGGAAATACCTACAATAACAATCCAAAAATATGTGTGTTTGATTTCTTGGAAATGGAAAACTGTCAGTTTTCTTGTTTATTCTCTGCAACATAGGATTTAGTGTCATTAGATTGAGTGATTAGAGTAGTGTTGTGGGATATAATATATCTTAACCAAATTCAAATCATCTTTTCCATGTTAATTTGTCTCATTTCATTATTGGTCATTTGATGCATGTATTTGGCTAGCTGCAAGGAATGTGATGGTCTGCAGAGGTGGGAATACCTTTCCACACTGACTGGGAATTTTCCATCCTCCTCCTTGGCACCTTACGCTACTTCGAACCTCTATCTCTAATTTCACTATGATAAGGCAAATGAAGGACACCATGGGCGTTAACGTTCGTGCAAGATAGACCTCTAAGCAGTAATACGCTTAAATAAGGGACTCCCACACCCTTCATTCATCACCTTCTACCTTCATCCACTTTTCTCCACCTCTACGACACCAATTACATACTTTAAACGTTCTCATAACAGCGTTTCTTCTTCAACCTGTTGAAGTTGAAGGACCATTCAAATAATGGGAATTAGATATCATTGGTGACATTAATCGAAACTCTTGAAAGTCACATAAATACATTCTCACAACTACCGATTATTTCAGAAGATGGACAAAAGCAATTCATTTGAAAAAAAATAATTATGAGTAGGTAATATTATTCCTCGAAACCCATATTATCATCAGGTTTGAAATTCCATTATAGTTTGTATTTGATAATGCTTCATGTTTTTGTTCTCTTAAAATGATTTACTTTTTCCTAGGCAAAGGTATTAAGATTAAATACTCAGATAATTATTATCCTCAACATAATGGGTTAGCAGAATCTAAAAATGAAACCTGATCCAAATCCTTAAAAATATTGTTCAAAATCACCAAAGGAATTGGCATAATCAGTTATCCAACGCCCTATTGGCAGATAGAGTCACTCCTAAAAGAGCATTAGGAAATTCTCTATATTTTCTAGTATATGGTAAGGAAGCTATTTTTCCACCAAATATTTTATTACCATCCATTTAGTTAGCTCAATTTGTAATCCATAATTCAATCAAAGATATGGATGTGAGATTATATACATCATTGAAATTGGAAGAGGAACGATAAAAAGAAAAATATAAGTTTCATGAACATCAACAAATTATTAAATGATGGTTTGATAAACATTTAACAAGTGATAGAGAATTTGTTGTTGCTGGCCTAGTTCTCAAATGGGATAAAAGCCATGAAGGGAAAGGTAAGCATTATAAGATTCAAAATATTTGGATTGTCTCTTTTCAAATATTTTCAAAGCTTAGTCCATCAACTTATATTCTTCAAAAAATATAAGGCCAAGTAGAAAATTTTCCAGTAATTGGTAAAATTTTGAAAAGAAAATTTCACAAATGAAATTATCCCAAGAACACATGTAAATATTCCATTTTACCAAGGATGTTGGTATCCTTTAAAAATCATTTTCATTTTTTATTTTTTCCTTCTTTTTTTTTCTTTTCAAATTTTTATAGATATTCTTTCCTTAAATTTATTTTTGTAGAATTACAAATGGGATTACATACTTCAAGAAGCATAATTTTTCCATACATTGTCTTATGTTTTAAAATAAACTAAAGTTGAATGATAAAGTATTCTTAAAATATGACAAATCCAGAAATAATTTATGTTATTTAAACTTTTGCTTGAACTTTTGATAGTATGGAAAATGATAAATTGGCTATTTTATGTTATGAGAGTTCCATCATCTACAAATATTTTAAAGAAATACGCAAAATTATTTCGAAGAAGATGAATAATATATTACAAATGTTGAGTTCATTTTAATACATAAAACTATTTTCTATCAAATGAACACTCTTAAAAAAACCTACTTCTGTCACTTGGCTATATATGATAGATGTCAAAATCAATCATAAGCTAAAAAGTGAGGACATGAAGTTTTACATTAAAAGGAAAACAAACAAACCCGTTGGGGCTATGGATGCTTTTTGGCAACGGGTTGATGTTTGTAATCCAACTAATGGGGATATTTTCGTTCACCAAGGTGAAGCAATTTAAAGTTTCAAAGAGAGATGATTATAACGCAAAGCACAAAAAACTTTGATAGTATTAAAATCCTAAACTTAGCGTTTAAAATTTATGATGATAATTGAATTATAAGGTTCTAAGGAATACAAATAAATTTGTTATTCGACTCTTATTGCATAAAATTTCATTTTCTTCATTAGTACTTCTATTCTGATTGTTGGAACCATTAATGCTTTGTCAAGTATCTGAGTGATAGATAATAATTTAGAAGAAAATTTTGAAAAATATATCTTATGTTAAATTATAAATGAAGAAGAATCACAAAGACATATAACCATATGCACAACAAATTAACACACGAAAATTAAACTGGTGGAAAAGGCAGAGAGCCATCATGTTGTCTATCATGCCCATGTAATTCACATTATTCAAAAAAATTAATAATACATTTAAATACATGAGTAAGTGGTCTTAAGACAGTGTGTCTATATTAGACTCGCTTGGTTGAGACAATTTCTCAACTTACACACTAATTTAGGAGAGCTAGTTGGAGAGAATCTCTCATCCAAACTAGATTCCTTAGTTTGAGGAATTCTCATGACTTCATTTATTTAAATTAATAATTGGATTTATTATTGATTTTTAAGATAGCAAGGCTAACATTCCCCCCCTCAATGATAAATCCAAAACGAACAAGGAACCATCTTCCAAGTTCTCAAGTTGAACCTCAAAAAACATTTTCCTGAAAACTTGCCAAAGCTGGATGTTGAAGAAACTACAATATGAAGAGACCATGAGTCTGCTACATGACTGATTCATCTCTGAATGTCACTTGGCAAGTCCATCCTGTGCCAAGCCACAAAATGACCCAATTGTCCTTTGCTTGAAAACAACATCTGGTGTCCAATGACACAATCTAATGAACACCCACTAGCGTATGTGGTGATGATGATCACCCATTGGCTGATGGAGATGCCCACTGGGTGCTTCTCTAGTGTTGACGAGACTTTCAATCTCACAACCACTTCTCAGTTTCATTGACATTTCCCCCATTTCTCATCTGAAAGGAGAGGCAATATTCTCCAAAATATATCTGAAATCCCCCCCATAGGTGGAGAAGTATTTCACTGGTGTACTCCCCCATTCAACTGCACGAGAGTACCATCTTCATTTGAATGTTGGCTACAATATGTGTGAGTGAATCCGATTGTAAAACTTGGACAATCTTCTGTCTATGGATGACCATTCCCAAGGATCAATCAATGATAATTTATCTTCAATCTGGCTGACTTTCGTTGGTTACAACACTTCTATGATGTATGATTTGAATTGCCGCAATGGCTACAAGGATGGAGATAAAAACATTGATTTTCCAGATGACTGGTTCTTTGATAATGAGAACATTTCAGTTTGTCTGCAACATGAGTTTGTGTCCATTGACGTCAGTCTGCAAGTTGCTGAGAACTTGTTGAGGTGATTTGTTCAAGTAATCTGACACTAACGAACTAAATGGGCTTTGAATAATCAGGGATATGTAAGTTGTCGTTATCTTTGACATATCCTAAGCTGCATCGATTTCGATTACTTTGAATTTCTTCCCATGGCTTGATGATGGGTTTGGAAGAAAGTTGAACTGGAACAACTTCAACACTTGAATTTGGTTGGATGAATGAAGTCGAATGACTAGCTGTCTCTAGATTAGTTAAAGACTTGGAAGCAAAACGCTTCTCTTGCAACTCATTTCTCTATAGTTGCGACTCCAGTTGAAGGAACTCAACCGTTTCATGTGAATGTTGAATATGCACTTGAGTGTTCACGAGAGTGGCTTTGCTGATGTGCACCATGTCACCAGCTAATGATAAAATTAAATTCTTAATAATTTGGGACAATTGAATGTGGTTCGCCATGTTGCCTTTCTTACTTTGAAGTTAAGCTCACTTTTTGTAGAAGTGGTTCTTGAAAAAATTGCTCACTTGAGTCGATCACTAAAATGACACGCTTTCTTGTCCTGGTTGTTGATTGCTGATGCTTTTAAAAACTTGCTTGAACTGCTGATTGTACGCTCGCTTGATGACGATCGCTTTTCTTGAATGAAATGTTATGAATTCTTTAATGAAATTTACATAGGCTCGCTTGTTATTGTGAACTTTGCACTTGCTTGAACTCACACGCTTGATTTATCAAAATAAGGGTGTCAAATACTATCAAAAATGCACCCAAGAGAAATGGTTACAATGATTTGAATGACTTAGTTAAAAAACAATGAATTCACTTGGTTTAATTGACTCCCTAACAATTCAAAGCATGGGTGTCGGTCAAGAATGCACCCTTACAATTCAACTTAATTTTACTTTGATTACAATCCTACTTACAAATGATGATTTGCAAGTTACAATTTTGTATTGAGTTTATTAAAAAATGGTGCAAGTGCAATTGCCAAAAAATAGTTGTTGAATTGCTGAAAAAAATTTGTTGATGTAGATGACAGCTTGATTGGATGTTGATGCAGAAATGTATTGACTTGAAATGCTTGATTTTGTAGTGTCCTTAATTTGATGTCTTTGATTACATAATGTGAAATGTGATTTCTTGGAAGATCATCTTATCAAGTTGATGATGTCACGCTTTGTGCTTGTGTACTTATGTGCATGTAGTTGTTTTAAGCATAATACAAACAGATAATTTGAACACAAGTCATGCACATGCATTCATTACACACCGTGTACCTAAGATCCCCTTATTCAGTTTCAGGCAGATCTAGGACACAAGCACCACAAAAATTATGATTTTATTAATTATTGGAGTACATCATTCTTCAATGTCACAACTTTGTCGTGGAAATTTCTCAATGAGAATGTCACACTTGGAAACTTTGGAAGAAAATTGTCTTCAAAAAACTGGATGCTCACTAACTCAATCTCTCTCACAGTCAAACATTAATTTTAATTACAAGAATGGGTTTTTAAAAATATTCTCTTATCTCTCCAAAATACAAATAATAAATTCCTTATCTCTCCAAAATACAAATAAAAAATTCCTTATCTCTCCAAAAATTACAAAATGTGCCCTCACTATTACATTCTTATCTCTTCATCACAATACTTTATGATCACTTCCAAGACTCATGTTTTTATATGAGCCCATAATAAAATATTTTTCAATATTCTAGAAAAAATTAACTTTTAGAAAAAAGTACGGCTAAACAAACAACTTTCTTTCGCACTGGACATAGTCACGCAATTCAATCACACAATTTTGTTGAGTGGGCAGTCACTTCTCTCCAATGCAAAAATGTAAACACCCCAGTGCCTTGCTAGTCATTATTCATGCTTCCTTGGCCATTACACACACTCTTGGAGCATTACATGAACAAGAATATTTATGCTTAGATAACATAATTAAAATTGCAACACCATTTCATGAAATGCCAAAAATAGCCACCACCTCTTGAGTCATGGATCTAGTTTTTTTTTGTATACACTATATGGTGATAGGTCCATCCAACCACATTGCCATGGATGAAGGCCATAGCCATCCAGATTTTCGCAAAATTCCTGTCATAGATTTACGGTTTCTGTCCCAAGATGAGATCAATTTCGCAGCCCAATTGTCAGATGAGGACACAGAACTACAGAGCAAGGACATTTTAATACCTAAGATAGATCACTCAATATTTAATGAAAGTGTCAGTAGTCGCAAGAAAACATATTCAAGACCGCGGTTTTCCCATAGAAAATAGGAGCTTGAGGTCTTTCAAGACACAGAACTGAGCTTCTTAGTGTGTCAAGACGGGGCAAAAGGGATAGCGGCCAACACTCCAGTTGCGACGCAGTATTTAATGCTACCAAATTTATTATATGGTTTATGAGATTCTAAATTAATTAAAGATAAGTTTGTGATTATTAAGATTGATAAATTGTAAATCATATGCTCATTACATCCAATCAATACCATTTCAATTTTTTCTTCTTTATTTAATTAAACGTTTAAAACTGTGTGAAAACAGAAGAGATGATGGCCATTGTCTATACTGTTACACAGTATACTGTCATCAAGATCATCAGATTCTAAACCAACTAGAATTTGAAAACCAATATCAATTCTTTATTATTTATTAAATTAAACGTTTAAAACTGCGTGAAAACAAAAGAGATGAAGGCCAATGTCTATACTATTACGCAGTATATTGTCATCAAGATCATCAGATTCTAAACCAACTATAATTTGAAAACCCGTTAACTTTATTGCTAAACATGGTTCACTAAGTTTGACCAAGTTGGTTATGGTTGGTTATTGTTGATCATGTTTTTTTATTAAATATATTGACTTTAGTTGAATTCTTTTCAACCTTATTGTCACAATTGTTTTGTCTCTCTTAATTGCTTCTATGTACTAAAACTTAGGTATGATTACCCATTTCATTTTGATTCTAGACTAGCTATCTAAGGATTTGAAAAATACAAAATTAACCACATAGAAAATCCACTCTCATATAAATATATGGAGAACATCACATGATAAAAATGACAATGTTTGTATTAATGAAAATAAAACCCACTGGTCAGCTCTACGAAAGAGAGTCTGAACCTGGAGACTCTGGCTCTGCAGAACGCTCTGCATTGTTCATCAACATTACACATTAAATAGAATACATAGTTTTAGGGAAGTTAGAACAATATCCTAAGAAATAGAAACTAATTCCTATCGTGAGGTTACGTGAACCAACTCTACCTATTCTAGGATATTCTCCATTATCTTCAACACTCCCCCTTAATGGAGAATGGGTTCACATATATGCCTAACATCTCCCTAAACATTTGAAATTTTACTTTTCCAAGGGGCTTAGTGGAAATTTCCACAACATTATCACATGTATTACAATATTCCAGATGTATTTCTTTAGATTTCACTTTCTCCCTTACAAAATGGAATTTAGTATCAATATGTTTAGTGTTTCTATGAAACACTGGATTGTTGCCCAGCTTGATTGAACTTTGATTGTCACATCTGATTGTTGTTGCAACTATCTATTCTTCCAAAACATCGTGGAGAAGTCTGCGCAACCAAACCGCCTCGCATGTTGCTGCACACATGGCTTGATACTTTACTTCTGCTAACAAGGAGACTATGTTTTGTTTCTTGCTGCTCCAAGTGATCACCCCGGATCCAAGACTGAATGCATAACTTGTTATAGATCTTCGATCATCTACATTTCTTGTCCAATCTGAATCTACAAATCCTACAAATCTAACATCAGAAGAGTTAGTGTAAATAATTCCATAATCTACAGTACCTTGTAGATACCTCAAAACATTCTTCGCTGCATTCCAGTGGCTTTCAAGTGGCTTAGACATAAATTGGCTTAACACACTGACTGCATAAGCCAAATCAGGTCTAGTAGTGGTTAGGTAGATCAGACTCCCAACTATGGGTGATTTTAGGGGCGAATGTTCGCCCTTTGGCGAAATTAAGGGGTTTTAAATTTTTAGTGGGCGAATAATTTGCATCATAGTACATTTTTACAAATCACCTCAAATAGCCCACCTTATTTTAAGGGAGAGGGTAAAAAATGTAAATTTAGCCCTTGAAATTAGGAGTTACAACCTTCCATTCACCATTTTCAAGAATAGGTTTTATTTAAGTGAATTCATTCGCCCATTTTCAAGAATAGGTTTTATTTAAGTGAATCCTATGGGCCAAAGGCCCAAATACCATATTTATAAAAGAGGTATGGTAAATTAATAAAAATATAAATAAATGAGAGGTATGGTAAATAAATAAAACATTTTTTATATTTACTCCATAAGTCACCTTATATACATGCAAGGGTGTAAAGAAATAAAAATATAAGTAAAGTGGAGGTATGGTAAATAAATAAAACGTCTTTTTATACTTACTAAAAATGTATGGTAAATAAATAAAAATATAAATAAACTAGATGCATGGTAAATAAATAAAACCTCTTTTTATATTTAGTCCATAACCTTCGTTCTATTTATGAAGGCTCAAGAAAGAGGTTTTATTTAAGTGAATCCTATGGGCCAAATACCATATTCGTAAAAGAGGTATGGTAAATTAATAAAAATATAAATAAGCGACAGGTATGGTAAACAAGTAAAACATTTTTTTATATTTACTCCATAAGTCACCTTGTATTTATGAATGGTATGGTAAATTAATAAAAATATAAATAAACGAGAGGTATGGTAAACAAATAAAACATTTTTTTATATTTATTCCATAAGTCACCTTATATTTATACTATGGGACAAATACCATGGACTAGATTGTTATTAATACCATGCAAAAAAACATTATTAACCGTAATATTAGTATTAATAAAAATAAAAATGGCACATGGTATTGACCCATGGTATTCACCAAAATGGCACATGGTATTGACCCATGGTATTCACTTGGAATGTAGCCTATTTAAATGGGGGAATTAAACCAGCATAGATCCATCTTTACTCTGGATCTACTAACCCCCGAGAGGTATCAAATATCGTGATATGCAAACTAGCATAGAGTGAAAAATATTTGATATGATCAAGAGTAAAAATGGATGTTGTAATTTAATGTATGACATTTTAGCTTGGTTAAAATAAAAATAAAATAAAAATCAGCTATTAATTTTATTAATTTTTATAAATTACTAATAGTAATTTTTAAGCTCCAGGTTTATGATAACCCATGGTATTCATGTGAGCATAGACTATTTAAAGGGGAAATTATATCTTAGATCCATCTTAATTCTGGGTCTACCAAGTGCTCAGAGGGATAAATAGATTTCATCCCCCTAAGAGTGGTAGATGTGGAGTTAAGATGGATATAGGTTGGTTTTTATGATAATGAAGATATTAAATAGACTTAGGAAATTATATTGTAAAAACATCTTAAGGTGAATGGTTAAAGCATAGACATTGGACAAGTATATTTGTATACTTCTATTTTAAACTGAAACAAATCCAAAGCTAAAAGGAATGGATTGATTGCACTAGTCATCCTTCTATAACTTTCCAACATATGCTGGAGTAAACAGATTATAATTTGGGTAATTTTTCTAATTGCAAGCGGGAACATACTTGTGTATTGGCAGGGTGGTTACAAGGTCCCTAGAAGTGGAGTAAACAGATTGTAATTTGGGTAATTTTTCTAATTGCAAACAGGAACATGTGGATTGGCAGGGTGGTTACGAGGTCCCTAGAAGTGATGAATTTGAATTCTTCTTGTTTTTATATATAGTATTAGGTTTTTTCTCATGTTTTCTGTGAATGGCACGGGTGAATTTTATCCTACACCCACTGGGTTATCGATATGTAATTTCGGTAATTTTGATTTCAAAAGATATTTTAAAGAAATGCAATGATTTCATTTGTGTATTCAATAAACACAAGATTTTATAATTGAGTAAAATATTCGCCATGCCTGGTGAGAGATTCGCCAAAAAATTATATATACATATCATATTATTGATAAAATCGCCTTCCATTTTTCCTATATACCATGGAGATTCGCCCATTTATTATACATGTAAATTTAGGGGGGGTTCTTAAAATTTTCCCCGCTCCCAACCAACTATTTGTAAAGTGTTTCATCCGCCGCTTTTGATCTATCCTCACACTACAATTTGATGTTCTGCTCCAATGGTACCGGTGCAGACTTGCACTGATCCATTCTAAACTTTTCTAACAAGCCTTTCACATACTTTGCTTGTGATAGAAATGTTTGACTTGAATCTCTCCAGATTTCGAGACCTAAATAGTATCTGAGTTCACCAAGATGCTTCATCTCAAACATCTGTGACATCCGCTGCTTGATTTCATCAATTAGATATATAGCGTCACCTGTAATTATCAAATCATCTACATATAATGAAATTAGCACTACGCACCCTTGTTCATCTTTCATGGTGTAAAGATTAAGGTCATTCTTGCTTCTATTATAGCAAGCTTGCAGAAAAATGAATCAGTTTTCTCATACCATGACCTGGGAGCTTGTTTTAGTCCATAGAGTGTTTTCTTCAACCTACAGAGTAAATATTCCTTTCCCTTTTGGACAAACCCTTCCGGTTGCTCTAAATAAACCTCTTCTTTCAATTCCCCATTCAGAAATGCATACTTTACATCTAGTTGGTGCATCATCCAATGTTTCTTAATAGCTAAGGCGATTAACGTTCTAATGGTGTTCAATTTAGCTATAGGGGCGAAGGCGTCTTCATAATCTATCCCTTCTTTTTCTGTATACCCCTTTGCAACCAACCTATCTTTTAGTTTTTCTATAGTTCCATTTGCATTAATTTTCGGTTTATATAACCATTTGAAACCTATGACCTGTTTTCCTCTAGGAAGTTCTACTAATTCCCAAGTGTTGTTTCTGATTATTGAATGATATTCTTGTTCCATGGCTATTTTCCATTCATTACTATCATTTTCTTCTTTATAACTAGCCGGTTCAACAACATTCATCATACTAGTTATAAAAGCATTTTCCTTATATCTTGCAGCCATTTGAGCTTTCCTACCTGATCTCATGATTGGTGGGGTGGTGGTTTCAAACCTTATTTCTTCCTGCTGCTGCTGCTGCTGTTGTTGCTGTTGTTGTTTCCATTGGTATTGCTGTTGTTGTTGCTGTTGTTGTTGCTATTGCTGTTGCTGTTCATCCTCTGCCTTTGTTTGCTATTGATCCTGGTTTTTCTTTGCATCCTCCTCTTCCAATTACGGAATGTCCCATCCATCGTAGTGCTCATCATTTTCTTCACTATCCTGCTCATGGAATTTAACATCTCTACTAACAAAGATCTTGTGAGTAGAGGGATTAAATAATCTGTATGCTTTATATGACAAACAATACCCTATAAAAGTGCATTTGATGGCTTTTGAGTCTATTTTCTTTCTATCTTCATTTGGTATGTGGGCAAATTCTTTACATCCAAATATTCTTAAGTGTTTTACTGCAGGCTTATATCCATACAAAGCTTCAAAAGGAGTTTTAAACTCAAGACTTCTTGTAGGACTCCTATTTTTTAAATAAAGTGTAGTACTCACTGCTTCAACCCAAAGACCATTTGAAAGATTCTTACCTTTCAGCATACTTCTCGCACATTCCACCAAATTTCTGTTCTTCCTTTCTGTTACTCCATTCTACTGTGGAGTATGGGGTGCTGTGAACTGCTGCAAAATTCCATGATCTTTACAATATCTGATCAACTCATCTTTCCTATATTCTCCCACTTGATTAGAATGAAGAATTTTTATCGGTTTCCCTGTTTTTCTCTCAATCATATTTTTAAACTGCTTAAAGTATTCGAATGTATGACTCTTCTTACTTAATAAATACACCCAAAAAAACTTCGTACAATCATCAATAAATAATAGGAAATACAGTGCACCTCCTAATGATTTTGTCTGCATGGGACCACAAAGGTCTATGTGCACTAATTCCAGTATATCCCTCTGTTTCTTTTCTACTCTAACAGGGAATTCTTCTCTGTGCTTTTTTCCTAAAGTACAAGCATCACAATCATTAGGTACTTGCTTTAGCATAGGAAGATCTCTTACGATTTCTTTTCTCTCTAGTAACAACAAATCATTGTAATTGATGTGGCCGAATCTCTGGTGCCAAAGCTCTTCTGTAGTCAAGCTCACTGGTATCAATGCTCAAACAAGTGCAGTTCTCACATCCAACTTGTACAGTCCCCCTGTCCAGATTCTTGTAGCAATTGTCTTCATACCAACTAGTAGATCCTTAATGTAACAATTAGATTTAAAGAATTCAACTTTCAAATCTTGATCTGTAATCATTGATACAGAAATCAAGTTCTTTGTTATGTCAGGCACATACATTACATTATAAATTTGTTTAATATTACCATCAGGTAGAATGAAAGAAACTTTCCCACATACTTTGATTTGATGGCTTCTGTCATCTCCTAGGTAAATCTGTGCACCTTCGTTGATCTCTTTAAAATCCTCCAGCCAGTGCTTGTTCCCTGTCATGTGTGCTGATGCTTTTGAATCTACATACCAAATGTCTGCATCAACATTTTCATCACGATCAACATTTTCATCACTGTTTGCGAGATGACCTACATGTCTCTTTGACTTCTGTGGTTCTTCATGATACCTTTTTTTCCTACATTCCCTGGCAATATGACCCAATTTTCCACAATAAAAACACTTAGTTTCAGAGTATTTTTATTCGGATGCATACTTTGAGTCAAATTTTGCCGTTTATGTGAACTTGCTCTGTTTTGTTGTTGTGGACCTCCTTTCCCTTTGTAGAAGTTCTTCCTCACCACCAATGCAAGATTGGCACTCTGGGGCTTCAGATTCGATCTCCTTTCTTCTTCCTGCATCAATATATCTGTCAGCTCTTCAAAATGCGGGACCTTTTCTCTGGCATTGATCCCAATAATTAACATCTGATAATCATCAGGGACACCATTCATTGTAATGTTCACAAGATCTATATCGTCTATTGTATGACCAATATCTGATTAATGGTTTTCATATCCTTTATCCTTGCTACAAATGAAGCAATCGTTTCATTCTCCTCCATTTTCATGCACAAAATCTTACTCTTGAGGAACAAAAGACGATTTGAATTTTTGATCTCGTAGAATTCCTTCAGAGTTCCCCAGATCTCATTAGTTGACTTACCTTCTCTGATATGCAGAATAATACAGTCTTTCACTGACATCTTTAACATTGTCTTTGCTCTACTTTCTCGTTTCTCCCAATCTGGGACTATTGCTGATCCAGCCGCGAGCTTCGGCTCATCCCCATTCACAATTTTCCAAGCATTATTTGCTTCTAGTAGAGTCTGCATCTTAAACTTCCAATTTGCATAATTGGATCCATCGAGCTTGTTATGCTCATTCATGCATGCTTCAAATATGTTGTTATTCATCTTAGCGATTTAGAAGAAAACATTGACAGGTAAAAGATGTTAAATCTACCCCAGATCTGTGACAGAGACAGATCACTGTTGTTCGATCTTGCAGCACACACGCAGATCACCGTTGCTTTCTTCTCAGCCTCTAGACAACCTCCTGTTGTCAGCTACAGCCTTGTTCTTGGCTTCCCCACTCAGCTTCTTTAACAGCTACAACCTTGTTCTTGGCTTCCTTTGTAATTTTCTTTGATTTACATGATCGTTGTTGATATTTGCCCAATATTCGAGACTAGTCACTGAAATACACCAATTTTTCGAGACTTGTCGCAACCATCGCTAAGATTTGCCCAATATTCAAGACTAGTCGCTGAAATATGACCAATTTTAGAGACCGTCGAAGTTTTTCATCAATTTTCTGCGACTGTCGCGGCTTTATACATGAAAAGTGCAATGATTGAAAAATGAAAAATTCTAGAAGTGTAATAGTAATCGTTGTGGCTATCCACTCAAAACCTGCAACGATTTAATAGTGATCGTCGCGGCTGTCCACTCAAAACCTACAACAATTTCGGTTCAAAGAACCACCCACCAGCCAGTGTATATGTTCCTTAGCCTTGACGCTTTGATACAATGAAAAAAATGGCAATGTTTGTATTAATGAAAATAAAACCCAGTGGTCAACTCTACAAAAGAGAGTCTAAACCAGGAGATTCTAGCTCTGCAGAACGCTCTGAATTGTTCATGAACATTACACATTAAATAGAATACATAGTTTTAGGGAACTTAGAACAACATCCTAAGAAATAGAAACTAATTTATATCTTGAGGCTATGTGAACCAACTCTACCTATTCTAGGATATTCTCCATTATCTTCAACATCACATCATAAACATTTTTTTTTATATCATACGATATTACAATGACAACAATATATGATAAGGAGTATCAAACCTACAATAACGTCAAGCACAAGGATACAACTATGTGGAAATTGTATTTCCTTAGATATTGTCTCATGGAAATGATATCCTTAGGTCCATTTGCGAACCCTAGCCAAATTTTACATGTTAGAAATCAGTGAAGCATCCCGATTCATGAAAGTGGTGAAGACCATGTGTGTGTCACTGAATACTTTAAGTAATACAGTGCAATCCTAAGGTGAACAATTTGTAGTTATGTTTTCTGTGACGGGAAGTTGTTCATTGGTTATAGGAAAGAAAGAAGGAAGTTGATCATTGATCATGGGAGATCATTGCTATAGACTTGGTATATTTTAAACTTTCCATGCCATCTTCAGTAGCAATTATCTAAGAGAATAATCCTTGATTCACCAGACCTGGGGAAATTAGAGCAACCTCATTTAGTATTCCCTAATTCATTAGACTGGGTAAAATCATGTCCATGTCACTGAACCCTTCAGATAAACTAGGGGAATCCTCTGTTGAAGATTTTGTAGTTATACTTTCCATGATATGCAGTTGACAATTTCTTTTTTTTTTTCTGAGTAAAGACTATTCTATTATGTATAAATAAAAGAGGAAAATATTTACAAAGAGGTTGGAACCTCTGAGGGGGCGAAAGCCAGCCCTCTGTCAAAAAAACTTCTGCCATCAACTCTTAACTGTCTGTTTACATAGATAAAAACCGAGAGCCCAAGACTCTATAGAACTAGACACCACCATCAAAAACAAAAAACTAGAAGACGATGGACAATTATACAGAAATATGCGGACGTGGACAACAACGGCAGCACAAAACTGCTTAGTCGAAACTGCCAGCATATTGGGCCGCCATCGACCAGCAAGCAGTTTCCGTATGAACGAGCCCGATATAATCTCCTGTTGACACGTGGCTCTCTACATACGTCATCATTTCTCACTTTTCGGGACGTAAAGTTCAGCAAAAAGGGGCCTTCCAAAATCCTCCACCGCTGTTCGATCTGCTCCATCATTCTCCGCCGTTGATTGTTTCAACTTGAGGTGGTACTTCTGCATCTGCATTGTTGGCTTTGCTAGGAGAGCTGACCCATTCAATCATCACATTATCTTCGACATCCATAATACTGCAACCAGGAGGCATCACCGGATACAGAACAGTGCCTGAGAACTGCGCCGGTGCACAAGGAATGAGCTCCTCGTGTGAAGGAGTCTGTTGAAGATGCGCGTCCTCTTCATGACCTTCGGCTTGCTGCACCTCTGGAAGATTGAGGATATCCTCTGCCATGCTTCCTTGAGAATCCTTAGAATTCTGAGAGAGAGTCCTGTCCATGGATTTTTCATCAGAGCCAGAGAGGTCATCTTCTTCCTCTGAGAAGATGACTGTGATAATAGCAGAGATAGTAGGCTTGTTTAGCTTGCTTTTAAATGTGAAACGGGAGGAGTGGAAAGAACTGTAGAGGGACGGACCAGAGTGGTCGGATGATGGTGAGGCCGGCGAGACAGAAGCTAGCGGGGAAATGCGTCGTGGAACAGGACCTCCCCTTCCTCTAACACCCCCACGAGTGCCTGAACTACTACCCCTCCGGGAAATTCCTCGACGTCGGGCCATAGCATCAATGATTGATAAACTGAGAGAACAAAAGGGTTGCAGGAGGAAGAAGAACGACCCACCCCAATTTGAAATAAACAGAGGATAACAGTACTCAGAGTAGAGAGCGCCCAGGGAAAGCACCGCACAGATAGAAATCAGAACCCCTAAATAAATTCCAGAATTGTCTGAATGAGTCCCACACCCTGCCCAAGCAGCTTCAACAGACACCGTAACACGACCTATTACAGTGATATACCAAAAGAAAAAACATTGACCATACCAGATGCGGGCCAGAAGAACCGTAATTAAATGCTTGAGGCTGGCCAGATGCGGGCTTCTATGGAGCCATGATGGCTTCCAAATGCTTAGCTCTGCACCTAACTCCTGTGAACCAATTCGACCGGGAATGTCTCTGCTAGAATGAGCCAGAGAGAATGTCAAGCTCTGGGCAATTAAAATGAATTGTATGCTCATCATCTTGAAGAACTTACTCCGCATGATGTACATCCAATTCCTCATTAATGGGATTTAATGTGCTGCCATAAATCACCTACTTGCTCCACGATGATACCAGATGCCGGCATCGCTCGTATGGGCATTAACGGATCATTAAATCACCCGCATCCGAGTGATATGCAATTGATCATTATTAGCAAAACATTTTCTAGATTTTTTGCTCCTATTTCTCTAGTGATTAACTGATAGGATGGTTTGGTGTGATTCATTTTCCTTTTCCTTTACTTTGATTTATGGTTAGATTTCCCTATTAGTTTCTGAACAAGAGATTGAAAGTTTGGTGTGATTCATTTTCCTTTTCCTTTACTTTGATTTATGGTTAGATTTCCTTATTAGTTTCTGAACAAGAGATTGAAAGTTTTCTATGTGAGGATTTATAATCACATATTCATAAAAATAGACAACACGGACCTCTCGACTCATTGCATTCTTGTGCTTCAAAAAATTTCTCAATCTTGTTTCCTCCACGACAGAAGAATTTGAAATCAAATGAGAACATATGGTTGATTATGGTTAAGTAAAGTTAGAAATGGCCAACATATGGTTGACTAAGATTGCTTCTTGTTGACTATGGTTAAGCATGCTTGAAGAGGGTCAACCATGGTTGACAATTGTTGACCAGGAGTTAATAAGGATTGGCCATAGGTGACCATTGTAGGCCATTGTTCATAAGGATTAACAATGATTGAATATGGTTAAAAATGGTTGACCATTAATGGCCATCTTAACCATGGTTGATCATTGTCGATGACGACCATTTTTACCAAAGGGACCTAGTTTGGAAACTTAGGGTCTAAAACCTTCTGAAATAATTTTAAGGCATCAAGTAATGTTTTATGGGGTTAAAATGTTCCACTTTAGTGTTGCACCTTTCTTTCCTATTCTACACACAAAGACCTTTCCAACGGCATAAGAATCACCTTAATCGGGGTCCCTATGTAAAACTTATGCCACTAAGAGGTTGACCTTGTTGTTTTGTCCACCATAATTTGAGAGGATGTCATGTCAACACCCATTACTAAAGGAAAATGGGATAAGCACATGATCATGATGAAGAATTCTTTAGAAGAGTCTATGCTATAACTTCCATTAAGAGTTGTGGTATTCAAACCTAACTATTAGTAGGCTATCGAGTTGTGTTATAACTCGGCTGCTAGGAGGAAAAGGGGTTCCATTATTTTTGAGCACATTTGTTCCATAGACGAGAAAAGTAGCCATGGGGGATAGTGAGACAACACATTAAGAGTATTTGAGTAGTGTAGTAACCCTTGAGCCACACACCTTATTTCCTTGTATTCGCAACAATTTTCTATTGAGGGAAAGAGAGTAGAGTGGCCTCACCTTCCAACTGGGTTTTCTATTAGAAGAGTTTCCGAGGTTATATCTTGTGTCAAATCATGGTTTGTGAACTTTTATTTTATCTCTTTCTATTTTTTGCATAATTATAATATGTGTGCATATGTGGTAAACAAAAATTTGTAGATTCATAGATCTAAAGAGAAATACAACCTCATCGTCTAGATTTTGGATATTTTGAATATAATTTATTAAATCTATTATGACAGATTGTCGAGTGGAATGTCCACGAGTGTTTGTGAATTAGTTGAACTAGTTTGAGCATGGTTGAATATGGTTGAACTCATTCTCCTTGTTTGAGCATGGTTAGCTTGTTCAACCATGGATGCAATTATAGGAGCATGGTTGACTATGGTTAAGTATGGTTGACTACACGTGAACTTGGTTGTCCATGGTTGACGACATTTAGCAATAGATGAATATGGATTATCATGTTGCCTATGCTCTTTAAAGTGGTTGAACATGGATTTCCATGGATGATCGCGGTGGCCACAATTGACTATGGTTACCATGATTAACCGTTGTTGAATAGTTTCAAGCATGGTTGAATATAGTTAATCGAGTTTGCCTAAGTCAGCTACGTTTGATTACTCTTGATCATTTTCTATATGTTGGGTATGTTGGTTATAGTTTAATGTGATGACTATGGTTGACTATGTTGAGTAGGTGATGATATTGACTATGATCAACCATGTCATAACGGTTGATTGTGACCATCCTTGGCTATTTTAACATTGATATTTTGTGACCATGTTGACAATGATTGGCCATGCTTGACCATGTTTCACAATGAAGACTATGTTAATGTATATAAACCATAGTCAACCCATAGTACAATGAATATGCCATGGTACTATGCAACGAATAACAAGCTATGCTTAATGTTGATTATGGTTGACAATGGTTAAGTAACATTACTTATGGTCAACATATGGTTGATTCTGGTTGACTATGGTTGAGTAAAGTTAATTGTGGTCCTCATATAGTTGACTAAGGTTCACTAAGGTTGACTATTGTTGATTATGGTTGATGATGGTTGAAGGGGGTCCCAGTTGACAATGGTTGATGACACTATACATAGTTGTCAATGTTGATGAGGATTGACCATCCTTGACTAAGGGTTAATAAGGATTGACGATAGATGACCATGGTAGGCCGTTGGTGACAAGGATTGACAATGATTGATTATGGTTAAATATGGTTGACCATTAATGACCATGTTAAGCATTGTTGAACTAGTTTGAGAATGGTTGAATTAGGTTGAACTTCTTGTCCATGTTTGACCATGGTTAGCATTTTCTACTATGGATTTGATTATAGGTGCATGGTTCACTATGGGTGAACATGGTTGACCATTGTTGGCAATGTTTAGCAATAGATGAATATTGTTGAAGATGTTTACCATGCTTGATAGAGTGGTTGACCATGGATGATCACGTTAGTTGTGGTTGACTATCGTTACCATGGTTTACCATTGTTGAGTTGTTTCAAGTGTGGTTGAATATGGTTGACTAAGTTTGACCATATTCACTATAGTTGATTATTGTTGTCATGTTTGCTATATTAAATATGTTGACTCTATTTGAATTCTTTCCAACCTTATTTTCATAATTTTCTCATCCTTCCATGTACCCCATTTCATTTCATTTTAATAGCTAAACTAGTTATCTAAGAATTTTAAAAATATAAAATTGACCACATAGGAAATTCACTCTCATATAAAGATATGGATTACATTATATCATAAACGATGTTTTTTTTATATCATATGATATTACGACGACAACAATATATGATAACGAGTATCAAACTGCCGATAACGTCAAGCACAACGCTACAACATTGGGGAAATTGTATCTTCTTGGACATTATCTCAAGGAAATCATATCCTTAGGTTCATTTGCAAACACCAGCCAGATTATACATGTCACAAACCGATGAAATCATATCCTTAGGTTCATTTGCAAACACCAGCCAGATTATACATGTCACAAACCGACGAATTGTTCCAAATTAGGGGAATTTCATCGAGTAGTCCCGGATTCATCAAAGAGGGGAAGACCATATCTGTGTCACTGAATACTTTAAAGAAAACAGTGCAATCCTCAGTCGAACAAATTGTAGCGATGTTTTCTGTGATAGGCACTTGATCATTGGTTACGGGAAAAAAAGAAGGCAGTTGATAATTGGTCAAGGGAGAAGGCGAAGGCACTTGATCGTTGCTATAGAAAGTATATTTGAAATTTTCTGCGCCATCTTCGGCAGTGATTATCTCAGAGGATAATCCCTCATTCACCAGACCGGGGAAAATCAGAGGAAGCTCATTCAGTAATCCCTGATTCATCAGACTGGGTAAAATCATGTCCATGTCACAGAACCCTTCAGGTAAACCAGGCCAATATTCTTCTGAGAATTTTGTAGCTTTATTTTCCATGGTAGGCGGTTGGTCATTATTAGAAAACATGTTTTCTAGATTGTCCGTGCTAATTTCTGCAGCGATTAGCGCAGAGGACGGACTCTTGTGATTCGTTTGCCTTTTCCTCGCCTTTGATTTATGGCTAGATTTCCCTGTTAGCTTCTGAACCAGAGATCGAAAGTTTTCTGGGTCAGTATTGATAATCTTAGGTTCATAAACATACACAATACGCACCTCTGGAGTGATCAGATTCTTGTGCTTCGAAAATTTCCTCGATCTTCTTTCATCCATGGCAGAAGAATTCGAAGTCACATGAGAGCATTTATTGGCAGCCAACATGGCAAGATATTTTGAGGTAGACTTGGCTGCAGCTTCATCCATTTTGGACCTCGTCATATTTTCAACCTGGTCAGAAAGAATCAATCTGGGACCATGCAAATTCGAACTGGAGGGTTTTGAAGACCGCAATCTTGGTGCGATGGTGATCAAGGATTTGATCAGCTTCTAATATATACAAATATTTTGTCTTTGTGTTAAACCCTAAAATATTATCTTCAGCTTGACGGTGAACCACACCACGGATAACCTTGCCAAGTAATCTGAAGATTAAAGATAAGAGGCAGCGATGACTTACAGAAACGCGAATTTAATCTCCGAACTCGGCGTTGCAAATAGCGAAATCATATTTCGCTTTGCTCTCCCAAAGCGTATTCCATGGATAAAGCTTCAAATTTCATTATCTCATGTGACTGAAGAAACATGTCAACCCACTTGACCTAAGGAATTTCCAAATCTCATTCGTATTAGAATTTGGACGCTGTTGTTGTAACAATCTGAGTCTCCAAGTACAACCTCTATTGAGGCTTTATAATTGAACATCATTGCATTTGAAGCAGGTTCCAAGCGCTGGAAGCAGTCAACATGGAAGCCTCTGTGGAAGAGGTAAGGTTTTGCCGCTCTGAACTTTTCAACTCGAAGAGCAGAAGCTAACTGACTTTTCTTCTGTTCTGTTCCATATGTATAATGTCATGGTTTGAATTTATCGTATTGATAACATGTCACGTGTTGGATAGTGATCGTATTGGTTCGTTCATGGCATACGTGGCTCTGTTACCATCAGTTGGGTCCACAAAACCTGTGAAAGCTCACCCGTTTAGGAATGGGTGGTTCATATTTCTTCTGGAATACGAAGAGGTTTGAGGTTACACTAAAATCTTTAGGTTAGTCTTAAAATATTTCATGATAAGATGTTTGTTGGGAAAAGGTTTGTAATTTAAATTCGTTAATAGATGACTTTTTAAAATTATATGGATAATTATAAATTCCGGCATGTAACGTGAAATTGGTAAAACAAAGTTAAAAGAACAAAATGGTTGTTTAATCTTAATTATGAGAAGCGAAATTTATATTTTATATGTGATAAATCCATTACTGAATGTATAGAAAGTATTGCATATACATTTAAATAAATTAAACGTGTGGTACACATATATAAACTATATTTAGAATAAAAAATATAATATTTATTTCAAATAACATTAATAATGTAATAGGTTAGTTATATCTATACATATATGAAAACTTTTCATATAATTAAAATAGAGATATTTAAATTAGATATATGATATGATAACTATAAGGATGGTATTACATTTTATGGGACTAATCTAATGAATTTTTTTAGTTTTAGTTTTGTCTTTAGAAAGGATTTAGAAAAGTATCAAGAGAGGTATATCAAGATTATCATATTTTTTTATGAACAAGAAGGGTGAGAGAGTTACTCTTTTAATTTATTTTAAAAATTGTGATTTGATTTGGATATTTATAATTTTTTTTAATAAATAGTGTTTTTCATCTTCAACCTTTTTAGTGTCATAATTAGGACATAATCTTTCTACCTATGACATTTTGGGGACTATCCAAACTCGATGTCCATTTTCTTCTTTACACTTGTCAAAAAAATAGAAACTTTTGATCTTCTAGATTAGTGTCAATCACTGCTTGAGAGTATCTTAATTTTCTTTTATATCCTAAATATTTATTGTGCCACAAGTCCTCATTAAATAAATATTTTTCTTCATATTATTATTATTATATAGAATGCAAGTTTCCTTTATCCCCTAGTGATTGAGTGAAGCTTTCACATTTTTATGGCATCTTCATTTGAGTCACAAGTGATTTTCGTTGGAGTTGGAAGCAATTTTGTGAAGCCTCTTTCAGTTCATATCATTTATCATGTTCTTGTGCATTAAGTACCTAGTCATAACCATGTTATTAATGGGGGAAAATATTTTTTTTCTTTGAGGAGGGAAATCATATATTGTATTTTCTTTTTATCTAGGTTCGTATCAGTGGCCACCCACCAATTCCAATGCCTCATAACATAATTTTCCTTTCTTTCCAGTTTTCTATTTTTTGCGCTTTTTAGTCCCTGAATTTTAAAGCCATTTTGAGTCCCTAAATGACAATTTTAGGGAAACAAACTTACTATGGTCTTCAAATTCATGAAGAATAAAAAATTGTACTCGGATAATTTTTTTTACAAGTTGTCATGCACATCAAACAAAGATTGCATGCCAAAGTTACAACCCGTGGAAGTGGATGTTCCAACTTACCCCATTGGGGCCTATAAGATTGTTATGAAACCAACTCACAAAAAGATAGAAAAGATAGATGAACGCCTTAGAAATCAGCGTCTTTGAGGGGGCAACATCCTTTACATTACACAAATGAAAATTTCTTGGATGATACAAATGACAAGACCCCCTTTCTATATATAGGAGTCTAAGGGGTCATAATATAATCAAAGCCGACATAACAATAATAATGTAAGGGCACAATAATAACAATAGTGGGCTTTTATTGGGCACAATAATAACAATATGGGGACTACATGGGCACAACAATATAATAAGGGGGTTGTACTAATAACAATAAGGGGTTACACTAGTAGTATAGGGACTTAACATGCCCCTCTCCTTCAAAAAGTGTTGTCCTAAAAACTTGAGCAGTTTTTGACGCTTCTGTACAAAATTGTTGTCCTCCCACGTGGAATCTTCAGCGGGTAAGTTCTTCCACTTGATGAGATACTCTGAAATTGATCGATTTCGTAGCTGTCGGGTTCTTGTTTCTGTGATTGCTCCAGGTTCTAATATGATTTTTGCTTCTTTGTCAAGTCCTGGCAATATTGTTTGAACTAGGATCTTTTGCAACTTTTGAATGAGTGGCCACACTTCTTCATCCTTTTTCCATTCATCCCTTGCTTCGTGTATCCAATCTAGTTGGATAATAGAAATAGAACAAAACAATGCTTCCACATCCTCAGCCTTTCTTGAGAGTGCATCCGAAACAACATTTTGCTTCCATTTTTTGTAGATGATTTCAAAGTCATAACCCAACATATTTGTGACCCGTTTTTTTTTGTTTTTCTAAATATAATTTTTGTCCTAAAAAATATTTAAGACTATCATGATCCATTTTTACCTTGAAGTGTCTTCCCATTAGGTAAGGTCACCATTTCTTAAGTGCATGTAATATTGCCAACATTTCCTTCTTATAAATTGCTTCCTTGAGATGTAGCTGTAAAAATACCCAATCACCTACATCAAAACTTCTTTCGCTGTAAAGTTGATCTGCCTGTTGTTTCATTTGATTCTGCACGAAAGTGGAATTATCCTTTAAAAGTTGGAGAACTTGTTGTTGATGCTCGATGTGATCTTTCACTGCTTCAATATTTTTCTTCTTGATATGTCCTTCTATGTTGAGAGTTTGAGGAGTGGTAATTTCTTCGAATGCATTACAAGATATGGTCAAATTCATTTCTTAATGCTCGATGTGATCTTTCACGTCTTGAACATTTTTCCTCTTGATATGTCCTTCTATCTTGATAGTTTTAGGAGTAGTAATTCCGGCCACTGCATTACAAGATATGGTCAAATTCATTTCTTCTTTCTCGATGTGATCTTTCACTTCTTGAACCTTTTTCTTCTAGATGTGTCCTTCTATCTTGAGAGTTTGAGGAGTGGTAATTCTTGCCAATGCTTTACAAGATATGGTCAGATTTATTTCTTCTTTCTCTGGGGTTGGTTCCTGGTGTATATCCTCTTCCTTTGATGTTTCTAGATAATTTTCTTCCTCCTCTTCATAATCTATGTAAAATATATTCTTCTCAGCACACTTATGACCTTTAGTGTAGTTTTTATCACAATTGTAACAAAGCTCTTTTGCTCTTTTTTCTTCCAATTGTTGTGGTGTCAACCTTGTAGGTTGTGGAAGGATAAGAGAAACAATACTTCCATCTTTATATTTGTGAGGGGTAGACTTCCTTGTTGCCATAATTTTGCTTTGCACTTTTCTGGCCCTCTCCAATGAATTAGGTTCCCATTGACGAACCTCATGTTGAATGTTATCCTTTAAAGTCCCCATGGAGACATCAATCCTCTACTTCTCTAGAATATCATTTTCCTTTATATTCAATTTTTGAAAGTCCTTAATGTGCTCTGCCATTGAACACTTTTGTTTGAGATTTATCAATTGGCTAAGGGAGGTGTTTCTCTTTGTATCCTCATAATGTGCTATCATTTCCTCCGTGAAAATTGAGCACGTGACAAGTGGTTTCGAGAAAAAAACCCTTTATACCATAAAAATTGATTCAGTTCTAAATAATTAGATGCAATACATACCTTTTGTAACAGTGGTACAACATGTAGATCAAGATATTTCTCCATATGTACTATCCAATTTACTGGATCCTTGCCATCAAACTTCCTCATCTCACTTTTTCTTGATTTTAGAAGCTCAATTTTGAAATGACTGTAACTCTGTAATTTTGGATCTTTAAGTTCTGAAATTTCGTCCTGTAGTAGCACTCTAAGTCCTCTTTCTAACCTCAAAAGTATAATCAAGATTGGATTCTGTAAGGAAGCATTATGTCAAATCTCCCACGATGACCCGATTATAGACTGGTTCAGTAGAGCTAACTTATACGAAGTTCCACGTGTCACTGTTTCAACGCTAGGACCTGAAACTGATACGCAGAAAATTGTCGTTTGTCCTCTTTTTGTAACTTCTGACGAAAATTAAATTTGATGATCAGAGCAAAAGTTATGATGATTTTCCCAAGGTGACCTGTTTGGAATGTAATTTGGGGGTCTGCAAAAACCCTACCTTCCTCAGATTATATCTCCGCAAATATAGCGAGACATGATTTGAAATTCGGAGCCGCGGTTCAGACCAATTTCTTCTCAAATGGTTTTTTTTTTTAGCTTTTTAAACTTTGGAGAAAAATAGTTATAGTGAAATTTCCACGATGACCTGTTTCAGATGAAATTCTAAAGCTTGCCAAAACCTTAACTTCCTCAGATTATATCTCCAAAAATATAACGAGACAAAAATCTGAAATTCGGACCGAAGGTTTAGCACGATTTAGTCTCAAATGAGTTTTTTCTTTTTAGCTTCTAAAACATTACAGAAAAAAAAGCTATAATGACAATTCCATGATGACTTGTTTGGAGCAATGAAACCCTAGAATCCAAAGCTCTGATACCAAATGTTGTGAAACCAACTCACAAAAAGATAGAAAAGATAGATGAACACCTTAGAAATCAGCCTCTTTGAGGGGACAACCTTCTTTACATTACACAAATGAACAATTCTTGGATGATATAAATGACAAGACTTCCTTTCTATATATAGGAGTCTAAGGGGTCATAATATAATTAGAGTTGACATAGTAATAAGGTGTTACACTAGTAGTATAGGGGCCTAACAAATATTTTGGAAATTCTCCTCCTAGGGTTATGTTTTTGATGGTTTCTCATTTGTTCTTTATAATAAAAATGCCTCAGAGCCTCATTCTAACACAAGTCCAAAAAAAAGTTTAAAAAGGCGTAGCCATCACATCTCTTTTTATAGATAAGCTAAAACCATTTGAGCTAGTTTTCTTTCATTCTATATGTATAGAATTTCAACATCTTCCATATATTAATTGAAGTTAAGTTTCATTTTAAATCCAATGTTTTGGTTTTAAATTTGTATTTCATTTTGTTCCTTCATAAATTCAGATCAATGGTGTCAGAGCAATCTTCACTTTCTCTGTTTTTTTGTGCATGTCCCTAATGAGGTCGAGGTATAAGTATTTGGGACTTGAACTATTTAATCCATTGCAAGACCATCCTAACCGACCGAGATGATCTCCCATGGTGAAAGAAAATAATGGAAAGTGAGTAGGAGATCCTATCAAATTGTTTATGAAAGAAGCCCTCAAGTGACATAAGAACAAGATGATGGATAATTTTTTCTAGATCCTTTGGTGGATAGCAATAGGAAACACATCTCCATCTGGTGGTCACTTTAGAGGTGATGCCCCCATTAAGGTACAAGTTATTTTTGGCATTCCTATATTTGAAGGCCAAATAGATGTAGATGCTCCAGATAAATGTTTAAATTTTCTAGAAAAATCTTTTTTGATCCACAAATTTTCCCATAGAGAAACAATTACTCTTGCAATCCTTAAGGCCACCCGCCATTTCAAGGACTCGTGACAAGATTAATATGATAAAATGGACACAAATGAATACACACTACTTTTAGTTGTACCCACTTAGAACTCCTTTAGGGATGCTTCTAAGGAATTAGAAGCTACGAAGACCAATACATGAGATTGACCATAGTACAACAAAAAAGGGACTAAGTAGTTCTCGAGTTCACAAACATTTGTGGTACCCTGCAAACCAAGCTAGGTATCAAGGACTCAAAGTGACATTTGGTCCTCATGTACTATCGTCGTTTGCATAAATACATCCAATTGACATAAATATAGTTTGTGGGCATCTCCTTGATTGGTGCAACATATCGATATGCTATCAAAATCATGAAAGAAATTAAATAGAAGAAGTGAGAATTTAGATATGCAAATCCTTCATAGTGGAAGCAGGGCAAGGTCTTTCCCAAGACACAAAATAAAGGAAAAATCTAGGATGGACCACTCTAGGACAACCCATCAAAGCCAAAAGAAAATAACACTAATGAGAAGACAAAGAAAGACATGGGAAACTTTAATTTTTCTTTCGGCTATATTGTTCATTGTTTTAGATAATTGAATTTCTTCATTTGTATATTAAATTCACCCTATATCATTATATCATTATTCAACAAAATATGCAATTATATAGAAAAACAACATCATCATCAATGCAGTGGAACATAAAGGAACAATAAAAGAAAACCATTCACACATAGAGACACTAGGATTGGTCAGAGACCGGCGAAAAACCAACTATGGGGAAAATCGTTTCAAATTCTTTTGCTTATTAGATTTTCGCTGAATGATTTACCAAAATAGATTATAATGATCTATATCTTCGTATAATTCTATCCAGTAAAATCAACTAAACAACATCCATAAGATGAACGCAACAAAGTTAATAATAAAAAACCTGATTCAGAAGCCTGCAACCAACTGTCAATGTCTGCGGTAAACTACCAAACTCAGCATCAACTAACGAAATATGTGGTCAACTATAAAACTCAAACCCTAGGTCTCAATTGAACAATTAGAGTTTTTTGCATTTAGCTGAAACCCTTCAACCACATGCATAGGACTACATGTCTATGTTTACAACCAAAATTTCCTTGTAGCATGCCTAGGGATGAGAACCAAAATTCCTGGAACTCACGTCTGAGCTTTGGACCCTACAATTTTGAACATGTGTGAGCCAAACTCTGCAACATACCTCATACCTATGTGAGCCAAAACCAAAGAAGAGAATAGAAGAATGATTCATCATAATATGGAAATGAGGTTGAGGTCTCTTGTATTTATAGGCTTCCAAGAGTGTCTAATTTGCTTTAGGGCTGACTTGATAAAATACGGACATGTGGGATTTAATTCAAAAAAATACACTTTTTCTTTTCCAAATTGAGTGCTTCAATAGTCAAAATTGGTCCTTTGGAAAGGAAGAATCTCATCCCATGGTTCGAGTTTGTCATTAAGCTACCAAATTAACACTCCCCCTCAGATAGGGAGAAATTCCAACTACATCATGCAGTCATAGAAAGCATCCTGCCCTCAAATGTCATCACTACTCATCTCTTCTTGTTCCTACTTGTCTCTTTATTATCTCTACTCATATGTTGAGCAAATGTAAAGGAAGAAGAATTTGATATCAAAGGGTAGCGTAAGCTACCACCCTTTATTCATCGAGGAGCCACTACTACCACTTGGACTGACTTCCATCACAGAGCCCAATGCTATAACTTGAAAAAATAATAAAGCTTAACATCGGGGAGCTCACTATCAGCCCGAATGGACAATGAGGAAGATCCTACGGGACACTCTCACATATTGTCTGTGTTTATGGGGAAGTCCTTGTTTCTTGGAAAACTAGTGTCTTTTCGAACAACTAGCCCTCTAAGTTTGACAGCTACCCTAGAAACAATAGTTTAAAGCAATTCACGATTTCTTCTATGTATGATAGATAAGAGGAAGACAATGGAACCAACTTGGAACTTCCGCTTAATCCCTTGCTTGATCTCTCTCCCCCTTGACAAAGCTTGCAACTCCTCCCTGTACTTTCCCGCTTGGAGAGTGCGTGTAGAAACACAGTAAAAAAGAATCATCAAAGCATCTTGATCTATTATATCATAAACATTACAAAATCATATATATAATGAACATACAATAGCATTCACAAATATAACATTCACAATTGCACAATCATATGGAAGAAAACTTGAAGAACTTTATTACATAGAAGGGAGAATTTCAACCTAGTTATCTGATCCAGCATCACCCTCCCAGCATCAATCCCTCTTCACCTCATGAAATAGCAAGATCACACCAAAAATACAATACTCTTTCCTCAAGTACAAACTATCAGCACTTCCTTGCAATTCACAATATTCCAGCCTCTAGATATCTTAGATGAGGGATCTATTTATAGATGTGTGCAAGGGTGTGAGTCATCTCTAGGGTATTGATTAGTATCATTCCACTTGTTACATTTGGTTCCACTTAGAGATTTCTTGGATCTCTTACTCATCCCTAGGCAAATTCAGAGAGGCAAGTGTCATAGAAGAAGTTTCTAGAAGATTCCATGAGCAACCACCTAGCAAACTGTCTCAGACATTTGTCCATCCTCAGCCATCGCTCCTTATAGAAGGCCTAATCAGTATGCATCGCACCTGAGTAGTGTATCAATCAGTATGCATCGCACCTAGCGAGTGTAGCAGTCAGTATGGTTCAATTTAGGCCATTTCTGAATGGTTTTTTAGGTGGAACTTTTGGGGAATCATGTCATTAGATGACCATGTTCTTTTAGGTTATGAAACAACTCTTTTAGGGATTGATGAGCCCTAGTTTATTGACATATAATTTTGGGGTTGAAGTGCCCAAATATGTTTATAATAGTTTCCCCCTAAAGCATGAAGTCACAAATCTTGATGTCGGGTGAAATGCTTTATCATGAGGATCCAAAGTTTCGAACTGGAAGGTGACCTACATAGGTTACAATACAATAAATCATCATAATATAATTTTTCATGATCTAGCTAAGGCGGGCATTCCCATGCTCAGCTTTATAAATTCATTTCATGTATATAGATTAGATAGTCATCTGATGATTCTTCTGATGTAGAGTCATCATCCTTGGTTCGGATGACCATCTTTGCAGCATCTTTGTACATTTGATGTTTTTATATCCCTGAATATATCGCAACCCGGATGGGTGAAACTAGATTCGGGGTCTTCAAACTCATTCAATCTTCGCCAGATGTACAATTCAATCCATGTGAAGAGATTTTCTGAAGTCGAACATGGAAAGACATCGCCTGATTACCAGCCAATAATGTGAGTTGTTAACAGATGCGAGAGGAAACACCATTAATGATAATGACCCTCAAGGTACTACAGTACATTTCACGTGGTGTGAATATATGATCCGATGTTGAACACCACGCAAAATCTTTCGGTTGAAGGCCATTGATGTCAACCTATCGCCAGAAGTGAGAAACTTGTCATTGAGGCATGCAAGCTTCAAAGTACTAAAAATGGTGTTTCTAAGTCAAATTCTTGGATAATGAGCTGATGTTGACAAGAAGTGACTCGCCGTTGGAGGGCCTTGAAGTATCCCACATCTACGACACAAAATGAAGAAAATGATTTCTGGAGGTGAAAACGATCTGACGACATAAGTTTTAGGAATGGCAGGCATGAAAAGAATGAAGGTTGGAGGTATTGAGTGGATGAGGCATTAATTGGATTGTGGTTTCTCAACTGAATGACTTCTCTTGAACATGTCAGTGACACTGAGATGGATTGGTAGTGTTAACCCCAAAAGATGGATGGTGTGGAAGACCAATGGTTAGATGACCGGTGGAGTGAAAGTGTCATGTTCAAGAGCAACCCACTACCATAAATTTCTTCAAGTCTTTTCCCTTTTTCCCTAGTCATTGCTGACCAGTACCTCTTTATTTTTGTCAAGCTTGAGGAGGATAACATATGCTTGTTCTATAATTTTCCCTTCGGGAAAACCTATTGCTCTGATTAATGAGTCTAGCAACAGTGAAACTCGTTCTTGCCTAGAATGGACAAGTTTTTGCTATTGTTTTAACGAGTTTAATGACAAGGATAACTCGGTCCTTTTCATGTTTAGAGAGTTTGAAAAGGGACGAAAAGAAAACTCTAGAAGTTCTTTTTCGTAGAATAATCCCTTAAGTCCGAAAAGGGATAAAATAATACAAAACGAATCACTTCTCCGATCACTTTAATGAGCTGAAAAAGACAAGTGCTCAAACTTTTTCATGAGATAATCCATCAGGTCTGAAAAAGATTAAAATATACAGGATGGATGACACTTCCAATCACTTTAACGAGTTGGAAAGGTCAATTGCTCAACAAACTTTTCATATTTAACGAGTCTAAAAAGGGTTTAAAGGAGACTCGATTTTGAGGAACGAGTGGTGTCTAGGGTGGCAACTGGTTCCGGGTAAGCTTGGAACTTCGCAAAACATGGCGATTTCTATGAAGAGGTTGGCTAACAAGATCACTCATCACAACTATTCCTAAAAAGGGGTAAACAACCAAGTGGAAGCATATGATCAGCCAAAGAGATGGAGGTGATGAGAGGTACTCAACCAAGGCTCAAAAGGCTAATAGAATGGCAATCACAAAGGTTAATTACTCAAAGGTGGGTTCATTTTTTAACGAGATTAAACCATGGGGGAACTATGCTCGGTTTTTAGTTTCATTTTTACGCAAGCTAGAAATGACAAAACTAAAAGCTAGAAAAGACAAAACTAAAATGCTAGAAATGACAAAAATAAAAATTGAAAATGAAAATTGAAAATGCGAAAAATGGTTTGCATGCCCCCAGCATGATGAAAAGGAGAGTATCCTATAACCATATGGAAACTACTGAGGTTAGATAGGACGGTTTCGTCCAGAAGACAAAACACTTCCTGGGCTTCGTCCCAAAAATAGACAAAGGTGAATGGTGTGTCAGACCAATCACATAACCTACAGGGAGACTTATCTTTTCAACTAGGTTCATCCGCAGAATAGACAATGGTGCATGCCCCCTAAACTTCGTTACATTCACCAGACTACTCATGGAAATCAGGTGGATGGAATGAAGTTTCAAGAGATACCACTGATGTAAAAGGGCCATTTAGGGATGATTATTGACTTGGAGCTATGCTTGGACTGGGAAATGAAAGCTGGTCAACGGTGACAATTTTGCCTTCATGTGGGAAACACATCACTCGGAATATTGTTAAAACAATAGCTTCCATGTTATAAACATAGTCACGTCCAAGGGGTAGATTGTAATCTAACGGTCATGGTACTACCATCATGTTCAGATGAATGGTTTTCCTTCCCAAAGTGATCGGTAACTTAGGAAGGATCCCTAATGGTCATTTGGTTCCTTTGTTAAAACCTAACATATTTTTCATAACAGGCATAAGCGATGGCAAACCAAGCGCTTTCCAAGCAGTTGAAGAAAGGATACTCATTGATGCACCCTCATCTATGATAGTGCCAGACATGATCATTTTGTAAACTTGTACTATGATCTGGAAAGGTACATAAGAAGGAAGGCAGGATCTTGCTAGTCAATTCCAGTCAAAGGAAGTGACTAGACTACTTGGAGGGGGTACCGAATAAACGGGAGAATTAACCCCTTGAGTTACGAGAGCTGGGGGATTTTCCTCCTGTTGTGAAGGAATGGGCAGATTTCCCCCAATTTCATCAGAATCTGAAGTAACATAGAGAATTTGAATGGTATCACTCTCACTCTCTTTGGGAATCATACGATTTTCTGAAGGTAAAATTGGGTCAACCATCACCTCGACCTCCTGACTTTTGTCAGGTATAGACTGATAAGATTCACTTTCAGAGAGAGTGATTTCAACCAACAGTTGATTTAATTCAGTTAGTTTTTCAACTAGTAAAGGACTTGGGGAGAGTTTCCTGTAGCCAAATGGAAGTCACTGCAGTGCAGGACAGTTATCCAACACTCTTTCTGCTTCATCCAAAAAGGGACAGAGGTGAAGGGTATGGTTCCGTTCACATAACCTACATGGAAATCTAACCTTTCTCATCTGTCCATGAACTTTACTATCACTAGTTGAAGGTGTGTGATCAACATGATCTCTAGAAGTTGATGACACGGGACGGTGTGAACGGGGAGACCATTCTCTCAAG
Source organism: Pinus tabuliformis (assembly GCA_031772625.1). Lineage (NCBI taxonomy): Eukaryota > Viridiplantae > Streptophyta > Pinopsida > Pinales > Pinaceae > Pinus > Pinus tabuliformis. The sequence goes on along the minus strand of CM062814.1, from coordinate 207,241,264 downwards.
ATCCGAGGAAAGCAAGGATAGTATCGAGAATAATTGTCACCTCCATCAGGATAGTAGAAGGAGAGGATGACATTGTGTGGCATATGCAAGAAATGGGATATACTTGCCCAAGGATGGGTACCTGAAACTCATGGAATTTACTAAACTTGAGCATATAGAGCCCTAGTGGAAAGCCTTTTGGAAACTTAAAGCTGCCACTAGAACACGATTGTTCATGTGGACCATCCTCTTCAAAAAATTCCCCACTAGTTTAAACTTAATGAAACGATCCTTCCATGGTCCTTTTTGGTGTCACCTATGCAGGAACAATGAGGAAAGCACTGAGCACCTATTCCTGGACTGCCCTGTTATCTCTAAGCAATGGAACATTGTCCTAGCTCTTTTCCCCTCCCTTCAGTGATGGCAAGGGAGGACTATAAGTGAGGCCTGGCTTGGTTGGTTAGACGGGCATAGGGGAAAAGACAGAAATCTGCCCCTTCTGATGTGCTGGGCTTTTTGGACGGCAAGGAACCGGGCCATTTTTGACCACAAGGATCCCCACTGGCTCTCCATCAGAACCAGAATCATTGCAGACTTTGACTCTCTGCCTGAAGATACCTCTCAGACTCCCCCTAGGAACATTCAACCTGAACTCATAGATAAATCTATTCCTTGGGCCTATTTTGACGGCTCAGCCCAAGAAGAGGGCTGTGGGGGGGGGGGGGGGGGGCATACTCTACCTGAGGGAATCCCACTGTTTCAAGATCCAAATGAACCTAGGAAGAGGCACAAACAACTACGCTGAGCTAGCCACTGCCAAACATCTCCTCCACTTTGCCCTAGAAAAACACTGCACACAACTCCAACTATTCGGGGACTCCAAACTTGTTTGCAACTGGCTTAACAGAACTTCTCATTGCTTTGCTTTCTCATTGAGACATATATTGGATGAGGCTCACAGACTCACAGCATCCTTTGATAACTTTGTCTGTCATCACATTTACAGGGAGCGCAACACAGGGGCAGACTTCCTATCAAAGGAGGCAGCGCGCAGGCAGGAAGAGGACTGGTTGATTCAGGAAGAAATTGATGGATCTTTCCACCAATTCTACCACATACCGTTCATAGATCTACACTTTCACCAGGAGACATAATCACTCTGTTTTTATATATCTGGTTATATTTTTGGATCCTTTACCAGTTTAGTTTATGTTATTTATACTTCAGTACTTACGGTTTTACAGAAGACTCTTTGAAATTTTTTTGATAGAAATTCAGCAAGGACTGTTTCAGTGATATTATTTTTTTTAGACCTTCATGATCTCCTTGCGTGGAGAATTCAAGTTATTTTGGTTTAGCTGTTTTCCTAGTCGGTTACAGTAGTTTTGAGACCTTCATGATCTCCCTGTGTGGAGAACGCAGTAAATATTCTTTTTGATTGTTGTTGTTACAACAAACTGTTCTGGGGAGACAACCAGCCTCAATACGCGTATGCTCCGGTATCTATAGAATGTAATTTCTCATCATTAATAGAAATTATGACTTTTCCAAGGGAAAAAAATATTGATAATTTTATCTCTTTAATTATTAATATTAACATTTATATTATTTATTAATTGGTTTATTAATAGTACTAAATAATAATATATAATTTATAAATAATAATAAAATTATTAATGTTAATATTAATAAATAAATAATAATAACTGTGGCCACATTTTTATGAATGTGATTGATGTTGTTGTGCTAATTAATTAGTTTTGGTTGTGGATTAATTAATATTAATAAATTATTATTAAAAAAATAATAATAATTGTAATAATATTTATTATTCATAATAATAATAATTAATTAATAATAACAAAAATTAATATATATTAATTATTATACTATAGGTTGCAAGGGCACCGAGCTTGCTCGTATAATCCTTACTCATCCTCTTTATGTTGATGATATCATTCTTCTTGCAAAAATGCATGATGACATCAACTAAAAACAGCTTAAAAAACTTCATATCTTTTGCTCCAAGATGGGCATGATGGATAATAACGACATGACTAAAGTCATGATCATTAAATACAAAAAGAGCACCCATGGTCATTTCATTTATGATAACCGTTCTTTAGAGCATGTTTATTCTTATAAATATTTGGGCATTGACTTTCCTCATCATCTCAACTGGAATTATAGCATCGAGAAAATGATTATCGGAGGTTGGAAAACTTATTATGATCTTGAAAACAATTGTAACTTGGTCCATGTTTGCATGTGGATTAAAAGTGGTTCCTCTTCCAGACTCTCGTCACCCCTGTTGTCTTATACATATATGAAGTTTGGGGTTGCAGTATATCCAAAGAGTCATGAAGAAATATTGAGATGATTCAAAAGAAATTCATAACGTATAACCTAAATATCAAGGGAACTTCTCCCTATCCTATCCTCTTGATCGAAGTTGGCCTGTCGCTCATTGAAAGTATGTTATGTTTCAATATCTTATGTATAAGAATAAAATTTATAACATGGACCCCAAGAGGCTCCATAAAATTGCTTCTAACTCTAGCCAAAACCCCCACCTTCGCTTCATGCACGAATGGCATAAGGATTGTTTTTTTTCTTCAATACTCTTATTTAAATATTTTACTAATTGTAGTTTTAAATATTTTGCTAACAATAGTTTTTAATTTTTGTAATGTTTTTCATGAAATCTAAAGTATTGAAAACAAAGTTCTAGTTTCATATGGCATCCAACACTTTTCATTATCCTATTGACTAGTTATAACAAGTTTCGATAACTGAAAAAACGTTTTGAGGTCTTATTTCACCTCATATAAAGGATAGGGTTTAGGGAAAGGGATAATATTAGAGAATATTTGGTTTCAAACTTAATATATATATATATATATATATATATATATATAGAGAGAGAGAGAGAGAGAGGTGTGTGTGTGTAATTAAATGTTCTTTTTTATAACCAAAAAAAAAAATTGAGGTCTTATATATATATGGAAAGAGGAACTAATGTTAAAATTGATTCCAATAATTAAATGTTCTGGGATATATAGTCCATATTCTGTTATTCATAATACTTCATATGAAAGCCACAAAAACTTTATTTCTATCCATTCATTACATAGTCATTTATGTTATTTTTTCATTACAAAAATAAAACATTCAATCATATTTTTTTTCTTTATACTCTAATTTTGTTTTTTTTTTTTTTCATTCTCTACTACATTAATACTAAAAATTGTTGTAGATAATTAATATTAACAAAAAAACATTGTGGAGGTGGTGAAACCAGCAAGGGAAGTTTGCCAATTTTTCATATTTAACTAGTGAATATTAATGTCTTAAAACATTAAATAGCCACATCTCAATCTTTTTCCTTGCAATTCAAAAAATCATGTACATGGCCAATATTAATTTGTGTAGATGATCATGCATAATGGAACCAACTGCAAAAGAAATGTTTTCTACTTGAATTAATGTGATTATTCTTATTATTTTCTTTGGTTCCACTTATCCTTATCACATATGTAATATGAGTTTAGAGATGTTGTAAGATGCCAGGGTATTTAGAATGACACAATAGAAAGATACCGCCTAAGAAATGGATGAAAATGGATACTACTATGAGATGTTTCTCATATTTAAGTCACTTACTTCCTTCCTAGTAGATATGCTGGTGGTGACTAGGAAAGCGAGGGTAGTGATTGGTGGCTTGATAGTTGCAAAAACCACTTTTATTTTTAGATCCACAAGTTGATGATCTAGTTCCATATCTATGGTGGTGGTGACTAAGGAAATATTTACCACATTAGGACTACATGGGCTAAGACAAACACCTACAGTGCTAGAAATAGTATATAGGTCATGTGTTAAACCTGAAGGAGTGGTAGAGGACATAGTCATAACAGTAGTTTCCTGGAGGTACCCAGCAGACTTTCTTATGTTTCAAACCAAATCAAATTTTGGGGAACATCCCCTGATATTAGGAAGGCCTTGGTTGGCCACTGCAGATGCAATCATAGCTTGCATGTCGGGCTTCATGAGGATTTAAAATGGATAACCCACAAAGAACCTCAACCACTATTGTGCTGCAAAACCATGTAAGGATTTGGAAAATCCATCATGGGATGAATTTGAACCTGAATCAGATTATTCCCATCCACCCCTCACTCTTGGAAAAGTGCAAAAGTTTAAGAATGAAATAGAGGATGACATTATCAATGGCCTTATGAGTAATCCCCTAGTGGTTACTTATATTGATGATTTAGGGGTAGAAGATACCATGGAAGACTTGATTCTAGAACATATGAAAACCGCTCCTAATCTTAGGAGAAGCCAAGTTCAAATAGAGCAATGCAAAAATCTAAATATTAATCCTAATGTGACTCCCAAACAGAAGAGGATGTTGTTACAATTGTTACAGAGACATAAAAAGGAATTTGCATGGGATTACACATATATGAAAGGAATTCACCCCAACCTATGTACCCACCACATCTACTTGAAAGGATACTATACTCCACTTAGGTAGCAACAATGATGCATGGACCCATCACTTAATGAAGTAGTAAAAGAAGAGTTACAAAAGCTTGTAAATTCCAACTTCATTTATCCCATATCTAACAGCCAATGGATATCTCCACTTGTTATTATTCCTAAAAAAAATGGAAAGTGGAGGGTCTATGTAGATTATAGAGAACTTAACAAATCCACTCAAAAGGATATTTTTCCTTTTCCATTTATACATAGGGTCCTTGACACCTTATCTGGGAAAAAATCTTTTCATTTCTAGATGGGTTTAGTGGTTATAATCAAATACATATTTCCCTAGAGGCTCAGGATAAAACCACCTTTACTTTCCCATGGGGGACTTTTGCTTACACAGTTCTCCCCTTTGGACTGTAATGTGCCAGCAACCTTCCTAAGCCAATATTGGGGATATTTACAGATTTGGTAAATGAATGTTTAGAAGTATTCATGAATGCCTTTACACCTTATGGTAACATTTTTGAAACAGTATTAGCTAGTATTATCCAATGATCATGAATGAAGGTATTGTGCTTGGGCATTATATTTTTATTGAAGTAATAAAAGTAGACCCTTCTAGGATAGAAGTAATTCTGAAAATTCCATCTCCCAAAACACAGAAGGAGGTACATTGTTTTTTGGGACATGCAGGGTATTATAGGAGGTTTATATAAAAAAATTTAAAAATTTTATCCCCATTAATTTCTCTGCTTACCAAAGATGTCGAATTAGTTGGGATTGGGAAATGTGAATGCGCCTTTATAGAGTTAAAGAAGTGTGTATCAGCAACCCCTTTTTTAGGAGGAATGAATTTGGATCTTCCATTTCACGTAGCAAAATGCATATCATACTTCTATAGGAGTTGTGTTAGGTCAACTAGAATACAAGAAGCCATATGCCATCTACTACATCAACAATAATTTGACTCCAACATAGTTAAATTACACAGTTACAGAAAAATATTTTGTTGCAGTATTGCATGGCATTAATAAATTTAGGCACTACATTATAGGTTATCAAATATTTGTGTTCACTAACCACTTTTCCATTCATTTCTTAATGAATAAACTTATTACTAATGGTAAGGTTACATTTTCATTGCTGATGTTACAAGAATTTGATATAACAATCTTAGATAAAATTGGAAAAGATAATGTAGTGGTTGATTTTCTTTCTAGGCTAACTGTTAATAGTTATTGCATGCCCGTTGAGGATTCTTTTCCAGATGAATATATTTTTTCTATTTCAACTCACTCACCGTGGTATGCAAACATAGCTAACTACCTTGCTACAGTGAGATTTCCATAATATCTGTCCTCAAAAGAAAAGAGGAAGATTGTTCAGAAGAGTGCAAGATACTCTTGGGTAGAAGGACACCTCTACTACACAGGGACAAATCATAAGATCAGGCGTTGTGTGAGAGAGGATGAGATTATTGACATCCTCAGAGCCTATCTTGAGGAACATTGTAGAGGACACATTGCTTACAATAGGATAGGGAATAAAGTGATTTAAACAAGATATTATTGGCCTACCATATTCCAGGGTGCAAAGAAATTTGTGAAGGGATGTGACAGTTGTCAAAAAATGGGTCAACCACTCCGGTTAGATGAAATTCCATTACAACCTCAAATAGTCTTGCAACCATTTGAGAAGTAGGTCATAGACTTTGTAGGATGAATTAATACTTCATCTCAGCACAAGTCCTACATTCTAGTGTGTACAAATTATGTCAAAAAATGGGTTGAAGCAAAGGCACTAACTAGAGCAACTAAAGAGGTTGTTTCAGATTTCTTATTTGAAGACATTTTTGTTCACTTTGGAGTACCTCAAGAAATATTGACAGATGGAGGACCACAGTTCCAAAGGTTAGTTGAGAAATTCAAGACCTGTCACGAAATTACCTCATCATATCATCCACATGAAAATGGTCAAATTGAGAGCACTAATAAGGTTATTGGAGGATTTCTCACTAAGATTGTAGCGAGTCACCGGAGGAACTGGGATGATAAACTTCCAGAAGCACTGTGGGCATATAGAACTACATAGAGAAATATTACTGGATTTTCACCATACAAATTGGTGTATGGTAAAAACCCACTATTTCCCATTGATTTCAAATAAAAACACTCGAAACAACATTGCAATTGAGCCTAGATTTGTCTATAGCTCAAAAACATCAATTGAACCAATTAAATGAACTAGATGAGAAGAGATTGGATGCCGCCTAGCAAACAAGCATCATCTAGTGGCAGAGGGCTAAGTGGCATGACAGGTTTATAAAAAAGAAGGTGTTTCAGAAAGGCAATTGGGATCTACTATATGATTCACGATTCAAAGACTTCAAGGGGAAGCTCTACACTAAATGGCTAGGTCCTTATGAGGTAGATACAATCTTTGACAATGGGACCATGAGATTAATTACCATAGACAATGCCAAAGTGCCATTGCTTTCTAATGAGAATCGCCTTCAGTTATATCATAAACCAACATCAAAGGATTCATTTGTCAACATTGTCTGAGGATCTGATCTTTAAGTTATGACAATAGGGGAAAATTATCATGTGTTGTCAAATTATTAAATTCCAATAAGTGTAGCAGTTCAAAGCCAACTTTTGCTGGTAGGTGATACACCAAGAAAGAAATTAATAATAATAAAAAGGAAAAAAAAATTATATATATAATAAATAAATAAATAAATCTTCCTATGAAAACCTCTTGTGGGGCACAGGTAGATATTTGTACTAGCTAAAAACCACTTTGTGGTAGCTCGTACACATTTTCCTCTTAATAAATTCTATAACAGCATGTTGTTATGCATATGTCATAGATGTCATGATGTTACAAGCCCGTGTTTATTCATTTCATTGTATTATTCTGAGAATTATTTTGTAGGCACAAATCATATTGCCCTCAAAGGAATACATTATTGTAATAAAGTACTTCTGCAAATTTATTCAACCATCATGGAGAAATTATTTTGTTGTTACATATGTAGCAATTGATCCAATGGAGAGGACTATAGGACAGAAGTAGTTGCAACTATCTGCTTCAATAATCACCATCACCAGCACTCCATTGTTGTTATCAATCAAATCACCCTCTGGTAAGTCATTCAAAAACCAATTTTTTTCATTTCTTTATTTAGCAATTATGGGACTTAATATGTCATTTCATTTTGATGGTCAAGGACTACCTTTGCATTTAAGTTTGGGGGCAGGGGGAGGAATCATTTTGTGATTCATGATATAACCCAATTTGAAGTGACAATACCTTTCATGACTGATCATCTCATTAATTCAAACCATATTGAAGTTAAATTTTCACACCTTTGAATTAAGGATGAAACAATAACCCATATCACACAATGTTCCGAATTGATACCCTTTCCTATTTCCTTGATATCTTCCCCTATGTAGATTTGCACCCTCATTGAAGAGATTTTTAAAGAATTGTAATGCCAAGGAGGAAAATTTTCATAGTGATTGTTGCAACAATTAGTGAAGGGTCCATAACAGTGAATGATGGGAGGAGTAGTAGTAAGGCATGAACTAGATTCCACCAAGGTTTTGGAAAAATGCCTAGAAGTATATTAAATTTTCAGAGAAGGAGGGTGGATTGAGCTTTTCGAGCGACTCAAGAGGTTGACTGAGAGTGTTTCTTTGGAATTTTCTTGAAATGTGAATAAGAATTGAACAAAGGTCAGAGACCTAAGACTGGAAATTATGGAGGAAGTGATTTCTAGAGTAACAACACTTCAAACCGAAGGGAAGAGGTGGTTGAACTGAAAAATTAATGACCCATCCCTTAAAGCTAAATTATTGCAAGGAGAAGAATAGTTGGTCAAGAAGGGAAGCAGAATTGACCGATTTTCCCTTCCTTAGTCATAGAATAATGTTTCCTAGTTCATTATCAAGTACATTGCATGCGAGGAGTGCTCAACAATAATTTTCAACTATCATTTTCCATTGTTGAGCCATCTTTGGGCAACTGGTTAATCTTCCCCATTTTTTGTTTGAGAATTTGAAACACATGACTACCTTGGTAAACATAGTATTACATCCATAGAGATGCATTACCAATCATGACCTCATAAAATTGATCATAATGGAAGCTTTGGAGCAAGAAGGAAGAAATTAGGAAGATTTTATCAGTGAAGGAACAAAAACCCCATGACAGATACACGTTGAAACCCCTATAGATGCTTCGAGGGATGTTAATATAGCTAAGGAGTAGGGATAGTCTTCGAGAATTAGAGTTAAGAACAGGTCACTTGAGAAACATGTGGGTCATAGAATACTGAAGAAAAGGGTTAAGTTTGGTACTCAAGTAGAACCCTCACCACCATCCAAGAAGAAACTAGGAAAGCAAAAAAAACAAAAGGGGAAGCAAGAAGAGACAAAGAAGAAGAAGAAGAAGAAGAAACAAACCAAGCAAGAAGAAACTTCTTCATTAGGTAAGAACAAAACTTGAAATTTTCTTCTCAAAAGTAAGAATCTAGAAGAAGAAAATAAGGAATTAAAGGAGGAATTAGGATGTATAAAAATGAAAACAAAGGTTCCAGGTCTCAATACATTCATTGAGGCTATTGATAAGTTGGGATTAAAAACCACACAGGGGAATTTATGTATAGCATGTGTTGATGGTTTGGCAACAACAGGATACAAGATTTGCGTTGCAAACACCATCTCAGAAGAAACCCAAAGAGAACCATGGTAGACTGACACAGAAGAACCCATTGACGATGCTACTAAGACACAAGAACCAACAGTTGAAATGAATCACCCCATGGATTCTAACCTGGAAAGTGATACAAAAGAACCTATCAACGATGTTGCCAATACACAAGAACCAACAATTGAGACATAGTTTTTTAAGGAAGAAAAATTGAGAGTTTTTCCATAAGAACGTGTCAAAGAAGATGTTGATACATAAGAACCAACAACTGAGGTAGAGTAGCTCAAAACACGAGATGGTGTTAGACCCTCTACTGCTATTGCGCATAAAAAAAACACAGGACCTGAGGAATAGTGGCATTTAGAAAAAATTTTGTTGATATCGAAATTGGAGAATGGGAAGCAAATGACACTTTCCCTCAAAAAGGGAGTGACTTATTTGGAAGAACATCATAAGGAAATTCATACCCTTAATGATCAGTGGGCCAAGGAATTTCTAATGGAAGATATGATAAAGTGGGAAATGAGGAAAGATGAGATGGTAAAGGAACAACATAGACAATAACTACAACAAGAGGACAAGAATCTGACTGAAGAGAAAGGTAAAATGTATGAGTTAGCCCTAAACCTTTTAGGTTGCATGCACCCATCTCTATCCTACCCGATCATCTTTTGGGAGAAATTTTATCTTTTCCAGTTGAGAGTCGTCCATGAGAAGAGACCCTACAAGAGAATTTCCATTAAAACGTTTATGGATGTATTTCTGTGATACGAATTCGATGAGAAAAGTTTGTTATGCAAACTATTCCTCCATGACATATTTGTTGTGCATTCTAGTTTGCAGATGACTACAGACATTTCCCTATATCTTTCATGACAAATGAAATTGAGTGGCACCTTGCCATAAAATTATCTGCTACGAATGAAGAAAAGGAAACCCTAAAGATAAGACCAGAACCTGATATGACCGCTGCTATGAGTTGTGAATTCAAAATGCTTCTCAGTAAACCTGACATGGTAGAACAATTTTCCCTCTATAGTAGATGGATTATTGGGTTTCGCCTTAATATTTATGAACAATTGAAAAGTAAAGAATTAGTTTGAAGTGTGAAATAATGGGAAGCTTGCAGTGAAACACTAAAATTAGTGGATCCCTTTGGGTACCCCAATTTCGTGATAACTATTACTTGATTCCCTCAATATGTACCAATTTTCAAAATGATGGGAGCTTTCTAGATGGGGCTCGAAATCAAGTTTCCTCTGATTTGAAAGATTTCAGCCTCATTTCCACCTAAGCAAATATGATGAACATTCCTCGACACATCAGCTCGTGTCTACCCAGGAGTATAGGAAATATGATTTCACAAAACTACATTAGCAACATGCGAGTGTCACAATAGATGAGGACCCTGAACATTCTGAAGAATTTTCTTGAGGACATGAAATGACTTTAGTTGGGGGGAGATGTTGGGTGCAATATTTGAGGATATTTTAGGCATCATTTTCCCCATTTTTGGCCATTTTCCCTCATTGAACCTACAATTTCCCCAATACAATGTCACTACCTCTAATAAAGAAGCAACCTTTTTCTTTGATTTATTATTATGCTATTTTTTGCTAAGTATTGAATGAAACAATTCTTTCTTTGGGATGACTAACTGGGGTATCTTTGCAAGAGTTCTTTTGAATTTTTTTTCTTTCGGGTGTTGGCATAACGGCTGATAGCCATGGGTGTGCAACTGTTGTTGTTATTTGTTGTTACATGGTGTGACTTGTTGTTGTTGTTACACCCTCGCTTTTCCATTTCCTCCTGTTACACCATGAATATTTTGTTACACCACGAAGTTGTTGTTACCCCACGAAGTTGTTGTTACGCTGCAACTTATCAAAATTTGGAGCTAACATTTTCAAAGAAAGTTGTCAAGGACCACATGAAGTAATTCCATGAGGACATTTAAGAAGATATGAGAAGTTACAATTGCGTCTAAACAAGATTGGTGTAACCATAAAAAATATTTATTAAAAGTAGTTTATAACAATTTCTATCTTTCTATTATATCTGTTATCTTAATCAGCATGAGAATCACAAGATTCTCATGACTGATTCGTTTCCCTAATTTTGGGGCTCTGTAAACACTTGATAAAAGAGCTTAGTCTCATGAAATGGGGGCGACGATGGAACAAAGGTAATACCAAAATTCTGATCTTGTACTTTTCCACTATTTTAATACAAGCATATGTCTGGTGATGTTACAACAATTTCTATGTTGAATTCTTTAATAGTTTATGTTTTACTCCTGCACCCTGCTAGGTTAGAAGGATCCTCCTCTTTACCAGGGATCACAGTGTTAATAGAATATTTGTATTTTATGTGTTAGCGTGGATTTATTATTACTTTTTCACACGTTTCAATGTGGGATAGATATATTTCTACTTTCATATTTATTGTGTATTGTTACACAGGTTAATCAATTCGGTGTTATTCAATTGTTGTTGTACCTTTAGCTGATAGCGTATGGTGCACCTATCTTTATTATAAAGTTTTTATGAAGAGTGGATTCTTTCCTTACTGAGTGTGTTTCATTCCTACAGTGTGGATTTTAATTCCCACAAGCATGTATTTACATTCTACAAGAGTTCTTTAATTTCTCCAAGTGTGTTCAATGACATCTTTTTTGTTTTACTTGGTTTTTACGTGTATCAGGACAAATAGTGCAGACGTCTTTGAAATAAAAAATACCTTCCCTAGTTGATAATTAATGATTGTGGTTTAGTTACTTTAAGAGTCATAAAACCTCACAAACACATCGGTCAACCAATGCATCGGTGGCTACATTGGAATTATCACTTCACATGAGCTGACCCATGTTTCTGCTTAGTTTAGGAGAAGGAGTGGTGTTTTCTTTCCTGTTTTCTTTTGTTTTCTTGTGTTGTATTTGTTTTCTTGGTTTTTCTTTGTTTTAATTCTTTCATTTGCTCATTTGTCTGTTTATGCACCTGTAGGATTATCTCTTCCATGAAACCATGTTTGGCTTCTTAAGGCAAGAAGGGTGAAATACAAGAGGACTTGTACAACTATCAAAATTTGGTTATCTACATATTCCCTCTCTTTATGAAGATCTTGTTTTTCTTTTAGTTGATGATACCCTGTTGCAAAACACATTCCTTTCAGAGTGAGGCTTGGTGAAATCACAACGCTTTTACTTTTAACTAGTATCACCTACTCTAATCAGTTTTCTATATTCGGATAACCCTTGCCAAATAATTTAAGTAGAGTAAGGTGAAGGGGAAAACCTTAACAAGTATGTCATAGGTATATAAACATCTTCACTAGAGGGAAAACCTCTTCTGCTCTCAATAAGTCAGGATCCCTCTTCCACCTCGTGAAATAAATAACTTACTATGCACAGTTCTTTCAAAAATGAAAAATAAAATAAAGGTGAAAGAAGATAAAGGATTTATGCGCAAGGAGGTGAAGAAAGTAACTCTATCAGGGTACTGTCCAGGTTCATTGGCAGCAACGTAATGCTTGTGTTCTTGGAGTGACTCCATTGGGGTACTGTCCAAGCTTGCTCGCAGTGGAGCAACACCAGATATGAAACTAAAACTTTGACAATCTATATTACTTATGCATCAATATACCCCTAATCTCCAATTGAAACAACTCATTTGACTTAGCTTGGTATGTGTGTTTCCGATAAAGGGAATGGAAGGGGCTATATATTTAACTCAAGCTAGTGAAGAAACCATGATGATCAAAGAATCAAAAAATACTTCCAGAAGTGTTAGATTCACTTTACATGATGCAAGGTCCATATAGAGAGTTGGAGTTCTACTAGTGTGTTGCCAATGTTGTATCAGATAAATCCACCCTCCAAAATGTTGCCTATGCTTCATTTTGGAGCCTCCCTCCTCAAATCACAACAATTCATCTTAGGCTGACCCAGGTACTTGTCCTTTAATTGAGTTTTATCTTCTGCTTATGACTTGTGCTTTCTAACTTGCTTTGTTGTCTAACATGCAAGTCGATCTCTTCACATGGTTTCAACCCGGTTCCAGGCCCGCCTTAGTGAACTGTGTAATCCTTGAGGGAAACCAACCCTTAGTCCAATAATTTCAAAGTCTAAGTCCTCCGTGAGCCTTCGGCTCCAAAACTACACGAAGCCAACTTACAGCTTGCCTTCAACATGGGAACTGCATAAAGAAAGAGAGAGAACATGAGCCACTCAAACTAATAATTGCACAAAAGCTTTCCCTCAGCAGTTGCCTCACGCATGAGTGAGTGATTTGATCAGTCTCTCTAGGAACTGTGCCATCTCTCCATGCATGCATGGAATATTTCTCCCAAAAAATGAAAAAGCAAAAAGTGAAAAAACGCCTCTAAAAAATAGGTATCATTTTTAGCAGTCGGAGTTACACTTGAGATATTTTTGGAAACTACCGCCATGTGTCGTTTTTTCCTAGATTTTTGGCCTTCGCGTCATAAACCATAAATCAATCAAATATATTTAATGGATGTCACTAGAGCTATTTTTCACATCCAATCTTGGAGGTCTCGCATTCCCAAGGAGATTTAGGAACCTTTGGCATAGTTGTCGCAACTTTTCCAAGTAAGTCTTACTTTTCTAATTGTTTTCTTTTTGTCGCTTCCATGTGTTTGCCTTGTGAGAGTGTTTTTTACCCGCTTTATTGAACGAATGCTGGCATTTTAATTTGGTTTATCTTGTAGAAGTATTTTCAAGTTTTTCATTTCCTTTCCCAAGTGTCACATGCATAACCCAGTTTGTACACTAACAGTCATCATTGCGACGACTCTCTCCACATGCTTCATTGTTCTTCAATTTGATTGATTCCTGCACTTTCTTTATTTTCGTGCATCATCATTCACTAATATTTGCACCCACCTTCACTTCTACTTTCAGATATGCTCATTTTCATGTTGCCATTGGGAATATCTAGTCTTCCTTGGCCCGAATCTAGATCTTCCTGGCATGCAATGTGCATTTCCGGATCTCAAGGCTCTACCTTGGCTCCAGAAATTATGCAAAGGTTGCCAATGTCTGGCTCCAACTATGCACTCCACAGTTCCAAGAGCCAGTCCTTACCCTTGGTCATTGGGATTGTGAACTGCATAGTCCTAGCTGGCATGAACCTCAATGAACTGTGCATTGCGTAGTTCCAATTAGCAACACCTCCCCACTGGAAGCTGGGACTGAAAAATGCGCAAAACCCGCTAGTAGTCACTCATCTCTAAGAGTCTATTTTATGTAATAATTCCTAGCAGTTGCCCAGTTTTTTGTTTTGTTTGTTCTTGAAGTGCTTTCAGTTTCACGCTAACATTTGCATGCCATGAGTGTCTTATCTGTCTCAAGGTACAACAGTTGTTGAGAAACTCTCCACAGTTATAGGTAACATGGCTTCCAAGAGAACTGCCTCAAAGGATATTGTTGCAAGTAACACTGGGAAAGTAGTTGAACGAATGTCATTGACTTTACGAGTTTATGCAGACACTCATTTGTTCATTGAGAAGGGCATGAAGTTAACATGGCAGGAAATCAAGGATATCTTTGCATGATACTTCAAAGAAGATCTAGAAGATCAACAAGTGTATGGAAATATCCACTGGTCATGCTTACATAAGGTTGCATACAGGTACCCTGCATTCCCATGTGCAGACATCATTCACTGGATTTCCTCACACAGAGATCCTGAGACGATGACATTGAGCAGTTCCAGTGGAAAATAGCTTGCTACCTTCAAGAGGAAGAATTATCATTAGATGTATCACTTACCTTAGTCGACGAACCTCATGGATGAACTTTTCTATCCCACCCACAACTATGTAAAAGTGTTGGGTGAAGGAGCTATGAAAGTTAAGATCCATGCCCAATCATGTTTATAAGATGAATTCACTCAGAAAGGCATACCAATTCTTGATCATATTCACTTGAAGATTGTATGGTCAAGAGAGCATGGAGACCTTTCCACAAAATTGGGTTGTTCTTTTAGACTAGTTGGTGAGTGATGGAAAACAATTCAACTGGTTGGATCTGTTGGCTCATCAGTTGAAAGTCCATGTGAATAATGCCCAGAATCCACCCAAGGATGAGCAAGTAATATTCTACATGTTCGCCTATTTACTTGATGCAATTTGTTCTGAGCATTAGTTTCCTGGCATGGGTTGGTTGTGGACACCACAGGAACATGTCATCAATATTTATTGCAAGTTTCTTTTCGAGTGCATCTATCGAGGAGTTATAGCAAGGCTAGATGACCATTTCATCAGCCGTTGTATAAGTTGATCTTTAAGAAAGATCCACTTTGCATGTCCTAAGAAGTGATAGAGGCATTACTTAACATTGGAGATTGGTATACCTCACCTGGTGGCACCTTCATCAAGATGTTTGGAGGAGATAATCCTCCACATTTTCTACCAAGGTTTTCCACGGACAAGTTGGTCATATAAGAAGTTGAATATCACATCTCCATGGGGTTATCAGCAGGGCTACATAGGAGGAAGAAGGAACCATGGCCTGCTCTTCCGTTGTGGATTGGAATGTACGATATTAAGAGCTTGAAAGATGTAGATGATGAAGCAAAGCAGACAACAAAGTATGAGTTCGGTAGCAAAGATTGTAGTTTGGCATGAGAGATTATAATGTTTATAATCCCCACAAGGTATGCAAGAAGCACTATGAAAGAGTGTATTGTCCATGGATCTATGTGGAATGTCATTGCGCAGAGAGGACCCTTAGAGGTATTGTTAAAACCACTCCAAGCGCAATGAACCAGTCAGCATCGCCACAAAATGAAAAGTTGTTCTGCAGGTAGAAGTATCACAGGAAGCGAGAAGAAGAACAATAATAAGCAACAAACCAGTGTAGGATAAGGGTAAGAGGAAGATTTCTTAGAACCCAGAGGCTAAGAAAAGCTACAAGTTCAGAAAAGATTTTCTCATTGATAAAGTAGCTTTGGTAGTGGAGGCAAAGAGGTAATGATGCATAAAGAGAGAAGAACAGAAGAAGAGAGAAAAATAAAGGTTGGAAGAAGCAAAGAGGAAGTTGTAGGGAATGGAGAAGAATTTTAAGGAAGAGGGGGAGTGATCTGAAAATGGGGCTCTTAGGCTTCTTGTCTAACTTACAGGAACCTCTCCCACTTACAAAGCTTAAATATTCCCAAGTCTTTATGATTAACCAATGTGGAATTAAATATGTGCTTGAAAAGAAGGTGTATGCTTATGGTTATTTAACTGTTTATGTGCTTTAAAATTTGTTGTTTGTGCTAATATGTAAATACATGTAACAGTGCAACAGTGCAGCAAATAACAGACACATAAGACAACAATTTAGTACAGAGTTCACCCAAAAATTTTGGGCTACATCTCCTTGAGCTCTAGTCAACTCAACTAGCTCTTTCGGATTATGGTCTAAGTTCTTTTACAAGCTCCATGCTCAACTCCACTATTTCACATAGAACTCAGTGGGGTTAGAACACAATCTTCTCCCTGGCTCTGAAGCTCTCGACTTTCTGGCCCTAGCTCTCGCTCTCGCTCTCGACTCTAGCTCTGGCTCTGACTCTGGCTCTGGCGCTTGGCTCAGGCTCATGGCTCTGGCTCTTGGCTCTAGCTCTGGCTCTTCTTTGGCTCTGGCTTTGGATTTTTGCAACCTTCAGCTCTCTGGCTTTTCACTTGAACTCCAAGTGAGCCCAAAGGACCCCTCAGCTACTCTGCGCAGTAGCGTTTCGCTCTCTCTTCTCTCTTTGCTCTCCTTCTGCTCTCAATTGAGCTCTCTGGGCTCCTTTGAGGCATTTTCCTAGCTTTTCAGCTTCCCCAGTCGTTTCCCTGCATTAAATCATACCCTTGTAGCTCTGTGGATTCTTTGTGTTGTCTGTTGACTATCCATCTGGTTCTGTGACTCTATGGCTTTCAAACGCTTCATCATCTGCCAAAGAATGCCCGCTTATAGCATGGAATGATGATTAGGAGCTATTACAAGGGATCAGGGCCATTTTCTAGGCAATAAGCCGAAAATAGACAAAATCCATTACATAGAGGTTTTCCTGGAAAATACACTATCGGGCGCGATTCTCGGATGTGAAATTCCCTTCAATCGCCCCTAAAATCACTATCGGGTCTGCCATTAGGCGTTATATTGCATCGCATAAACATATTGGTCAAAATCCCAAATACATGGTAAATCTGTGAAAAACCCGTCAAAATCCTTTTTATCGGACTTCAAATTATTAATGCATCCACCCTAATATCTCATTGGGTCCACCTTTGTCTATTATCGCAATCCCCACTGTCAATCTGGGTGATCTCTGATCCAACGGTCATCATGCATTTTCGGGCGGCTTAGGAGTACGGCGGTTACTCGCCCGAAAAGGTGGTTTTCCTCTCTCCTCCGCCAACCACGTGTCAACCAGTTTGTGGGATCGGGCGGAGCCAGCCTAATACCATTTACCACTTGAGGCCCGCCCGAAATCCACCTTTACGGAACACAAATTCTATGCAATCGGGCTTATAATTCCCCTTTGGGTCCATTTTATTGCTTCGGGCATTTTTCCCTTTGTATTTCAGTTCTTACATCGAAAAACGTTAATATGTGGAAAATCTGAATTCCAGGATTTCAAAATTTATGAATTGCGCTTATGAAATCCGTCGGGTCCGGCAATCGGCATATTGTGTGATCGCAATCGCTGAATCCAGGGTCTCGATATCACATGCGGGCCTGTCTTCGACCCGATATATCGGATCGGCGGATCGGGGTTTCTTCCACCTCTGCTTAAGTCCAGCCTTTTGCCTTTTTCCGATGTGATTTCCCTTATAAAGCCTTTTAGGCCATTTTTATGGGATTTTGCCTCCTTTTCCAAAGAACAAAGGGAAATGGTGCATGCGATAACTTTTGCATCCTAAGTCCATTTTTTCCCATTCAAGTTGCAAGAGATTCAGAAGGAAAAGATCTCTACAATGGGGCTCTTTCCAGGAACTTCCTTGGTCTTTTATTTTCCTCTGTGAGGAACACTTAGACTTAGGAGTCTATCCAAAATCCATTTGGGATCATGCCTTCCCACTAAAGAACTTTTGGTCTCCAAAAGACTGACATATTGTTATGAATAGTAAATGAGAATAATATCACCCTCTTCTTTCAACCTCCATACACTTGCCTCGCATAGTGCCTCTGAACCAAAGCCTTTGACCACTCTCCTTACTGGATGTGCTAGTCCTCCTGGGAAGAACTGCCTTCCTCCTTGCGTTCCTGCAGAACTCCTGTTGAAATGGTCATAGAAGGTAGTTTGAACTTTTCCTACCTTGATCATTGATCCAAGGTGGCTCAAACAAATGTGAAGTACATCTGCTCCACAAAAACTTTCATTTGTACCTGTTTGAAAAGCTGTCAACAACAACAGAAACATAGACAACAGCTGGATGGCCTAAACTCTTGCTTGAAAAGAAGAAACATATTTCACATCTTGTGAACACCTCCATGTCTTACATCTGCATAAAAATGATGGACTAGACAACAAGCCCACAAAACATGCCTTTAAACAAACAACCCTTCAAGTCAAGCATGCAGAAGAAGACCATTAGGACTATTTTTCAAAAGATGAAATACTTCATCATTATCTCCATTTGGAGACCAAGTTAACCTCTCCCAAGTCAACCTGGCATCACATGCATGTCAAAGCAATCAACCCTACAAGCTAAGTACACATACATGTTAAGAAAAAGGAAATCATCAACATCCCTATGTTCATGCATCTCATGCTCATGCATGCATTTCATCCTTCAACCTTAACTTAAGCACATTGTACTTTCGAAGCTGAAATGAAATATAATGTTGCAGCAAGAAATGCAAACAGATGTATCAATAGACATGCAATCTTAATCAGATAAGAACTCTAACTGTTTCTTACCAATCCCTTTCAAAGGTACTACCTTTCTTTTCACATCAGCATCATCATGTTAATCATTCTGAGACACATCATCCATGGAATCTTCCTTCCCATTTCTGTCATCTTCTCTTTCCACTTTCTTCAACTTTTGTGGAAGCATTGTTGGATTCAGAGTCCAACACTTTTCAGCAAGATGCCCTTGCTTATGGTAGTAAGTGCACTGCATGTGCATCCTCTTGACAACATGATTTTCCTTGTCCAATGGACCTTTGTCTTCTTGCTTTCTTTCCCTCAAAATTTTCCTGTATGTGGCCATTCTCTTCCAACATCTAGAAACATTATGGTTATCCAAACCACAAAAGGAACATACAATTCTTTTCCAATATCTATGTGGAAATTTATCATGCTTTACAAAATCAAAAGGAATATGATTAGTACCAGATTTATACCTACCTATTTCACCTTTATTGCCTTCATGAGGAGGTGAAGCAAATGAAGAAGTGGCTCCCTTTGGAACACCATCAATCTCTTCAAGGCTGTCAGAGTGTCCCCAACTCTCTGGTTCAAGTGTGTGCTTCTGAATACCAACATCCTACAATTGATGTTTCAAGCCATTGCATTCCTCCTGAATACAATCTTCACACTCTGCAATGCAACTCCTTCTTGGAGTTGTTTCAATGGCCTTCATGGCCGCTTTGGAACTCTTTCCATAAGACTGTCCATAGCCAAGACCCAAATACTTAGGCCTTTCCTCAACCATTATTTGTTCAACAATACTTGTGCATGCTTTCCCAAGCCCTTCCCTTCATAGCCCATTTTTGACATTAGCTTGGAACCTATGCCTTTGGTATGCTTTTTAAAAGAACCAATATAAGCATTCTTAGAGGAATTTGAAGACAAACTGGAATGGTTTACCTCTTCTTCAAGCTGATACTTGACTAAGGCTTCTTGGGCAACAAATACTTGTGTCTCAAACTCATGCATCCTTCTTAGGTTCATATTTCCAATATGAAGTTTCCTCTCTATTTCCTGTAATTTTCCAGAAAGCAACTGCTTCTCTTCCTTCATGAAATCCAACTGCTCTCTAAGTATGCTGCTTTTCCTTCCATCCTCATACATTTCTCTTACGATGTCCATCATGGTGGAAAAGTCTTGCTTCATGTCTTCATCAAAGAGTCTTGTGATGAAGAAAGAAGAATTTGAGGACTCACTTGTAGAAGTAGTCATTATACCAATGAACAAAAGAACTTCAAGCAATATTAATAAAGAGCTTATGCAGCAACCTTTTGCAACAAGTCTCTTGTGCTTCAAGGATTGCTTTGAGGTCCTTTGAGATAAGAAGAATGACTTCAACCCTTCTTCCTTCTTGTCCTTCCTGGACTGAGCTATCAATAGCTTTCCCTTCACCTCTGCAAACTAAAACAATAGTTAGTCTGCAAACAAGCACACAATCAACCTCTCACTGTTTAAACACATTTCAAATAAGCAATCTTTGCTCTGTCAATCAAGCATTCTAATGTAACCTTCTTGAAGGTGTGGTTAATCAATCTCAGGCTCTGATACCACCTGATCTGAAATTAGGGCTCTTAAGCTTCTTGTCTAAGTTACAAGAGCCTCTCCCACTTCCAAAGCTTAAATATTCCCAAGTATTTATGATTAACCAATGCAGAATTAAATATGTGCTTGAAAAGAAGGTCTATGCTTATGGTTATTTTAATTGGTTATGTGCTTTAAAATCTGTTGTTTGTGCTAATATGTAAAAACATGTAACAATGCAATAGTGTAGCAAATAACAAACACATAAGGCAGCAATTCAATATGGAGTTCACCCAAAACTCTTGGGCTACATCTCCTTGAGCTCTATTCAACTCAACTAGGCTCTCTGGGATTATGGTCTAATTTCTTTTACAAGATCCACGCTCAACTCCACTAGTTTACACAGAACTTAGTGGGCTTAGAACACCATCTTCTCCCTGGCTCTAAAGCTCTTGGCTTTCTAGCTCTAACTCTGGCTCTGGCTCTGGCTCTGGCTCTCGACTCCGGCTCTGGCTCTGACTCTGGCTCTGGCTCTTGGCTCAGGCTCATGGCTCTAGCTCTTGGCTCTGGCTTTGGCTCTTCTTTAGCTCTGGCTTTAGCTTTCTGCAACCTTCAGCTCTTTGGCTTTTCACTTGAACTCCAAGTGACCCCAAAGGCTCCCTCAGCTACTCTACGCAATAGTGTTTCACTCTCTCTTCTCTCTTTGCTCTCCTTCTGCTCTCAGTTGAGATATCTGGGCTCCTTTGAGGCATTTTTATAGCTTTTTGGCTTTCCCAACCGTTTCCCTGCATTCAATCATTCCCCTGCAGCTCTGTGGCTTCTCTGCATTGTCTGTTCGACTGGCCATCTGGCTCTGTGGCTTTCAGATGCCTCGTCATCTACCAAAAACACCCACTTGTAGCGTGGAATGATGATTAGGCGCTGTTACAAGGGATCAAGGCCATTTTCTAGGCAATAAGCCAAAAATAGACAAAATCCATTACACAAAGATTTTCCTCGGAAAAAAACTATTATGCGCGATTCTTGGACGTGAAATTCCCTTCAATCGCCCCTAAAATCCCTATCAGGTCTGCCTTTATGCATTATATCACATCGCATAAGCATATTGGGCAAAATCTCAAATACACAGGAAATATGTGAAAAACCCATCAAAATCCTTTTTATCAGACTTCAAATTACTATTGCATCCACCCTAATATCGCATCAGGTCCACCTTTGGCTGCCATCACAATCCCCACCATCGATTTGGGTGATCTTCGATCCAACGGTCATCATGCATTTTCAGGCGGCTTAGGAGTACGGAGGTTACCCACCTGAAAAGGCAGTTTTCCTCTCTCCTCCACCAGTCACGTGTCGACCAGTCTATGGGATTCGGCAGAGCCAGCGCAATACCATTTACCACTTGAGGCTCGCCTGAAATCCGCCTTTACGGAACTCAAATTTAATGCAATCGGGCTTATAATTCTCCTTTGGGTTCGTTTTATCACTTCGGGCATTTTTCCTTTGTATTTCAGTTTTTACAGCGAAAAGCGTTAATACACAGAAAATCCGAATTCTCGGAATTCAAATTTTATGAATTTCACTTAAGAAATCCATCAGGCCTGACAATCGGCATATCACATGATCAAAATCGTCGAATCTAGGGTCACGATATCGCATGCGGGCCTGTCTCCAACCTGATTGATCGGATCGATGGATCGGGGCTTCTTTCGCCTCTGCTTAAGTCCAGCCTTTTGCCTTTTTCTAATGCAATTTCCATTATAAAGCCATTATAAAGCCTTTTAGGCCATTTTTAGGGGATTTTGCCTCTTTTTCCAATGAACAAAGGGCAATGGTGCATGCGCTAACTTCTGCATCCTTAGTCCATTTTTGCCCAGTCAAGTTGCAATAGATTCAGAAGGAAAATATCTCTGCAATGGGGCTATTTCCAGGAACTTCCTTGGACTTTCATTTTCCTCTATGAGGAACACTTAGACTCAGGAGTCTATCGAAAATCCCTTTTGGATCAAGTAGCTAATAAGGAGAGAGAGGGAAGAGAAGTAGAAACATGAACAAGAGGAAGGGAAAGGCGTAATCATAGAAAAAATTTCGCCCATACAAGTTGAGGAGTTAGAACAACCAACAGATGAATAAGAGGGTGAGCAGATGTAGGATCGAGAGCTTTCTCACTATGTTGAGCAAACGGTTGAAGAAACGAACATGGAGTTGGTACAAGAGCCACAAGACCAAGATATTGACCTCATGCCAAGAGCATCTAAGGTCACCCCTCAATTTTCACCACCTCTAGTATTAGAACCAGTCCGAAGCAAGCATGGGGAGGTTGTTCTCCTTGATGATGATCTGGTGATGGATGTGTACAATCTGTCATTTGATGAGTTGCAACAAAGGATTATACAGGCATGAAGAAAGCATTTCCTATATGATTACGTGTCACCTGCATTTATGAAGGAAAGGGTGATAGTGCGAGATGTCAGGAAGCACCCAGTCACCATGAACGATTCCACTATGGCTAATGAAGGAGCCACAAGCTCAAATGTCATGTTGTCAACAGAGGATGAATAGATGGCTAAGAACTTGTAAGCAACCAAGCAAAAAAAAGAACAATCTGTAGGATCTGCAATGGCATAAATGAGGAAGGAAATACATGTTCAATTATTAGCTCTTGAGGCAAGCATGTAGAAACTCTGTTACAGATTCATAGCTATGCATAAGGAAATTTTCCATCTATTTGGTTTTCAGCGGCGAAGAAAAAATATTGTTTAAACTCTTAGAGACATAGTCAGTATTATCACCCATATGAAAGAATGGAAAACAAGATACAAATGAGCCCTACTTCACTTGCCTAAGATGATGAAGCCATAGGTAGAGCTAGAAAAAGGAAATATCCGAATGTAGATCCATAACTATGAGCATCTTGCCCCATTCATCAGTAATATGCAGGCTTCATATGCATGGTTATTCAAGAGTTTGGATGTCATGGCGAGGACACACAAGATACCGCCAATTGGTTCCCTCACCATAGCGAGGGAAAAGAACCAAGTCTGACTAGATATCGACAGGTACATGGAGTAGTTTAAGCGAGAGGCCACCAACAATGACTTGGAGATGAGCGTAGAGAACATGCATAAGTACATTGGTAGTCATGTCATAGTCAATACCATGATGCACATGCTTTAGGATGAGTTGGACAAAGGTTCCTAGATCATATACCCATAAGCTATGGAGGCAAGGGTACACTTCCAGAAAGACACCATCAAGTAGTATGGGGACATAATATCACAATTTCCAGCTTTGTATCAGTACATCACAAAGATTCATCAGGTGGGTGACATCGAGTTGGTATTTGTTCGAACTTCTGAGTCATAGTGTTGTGTCTTTTATGGTTGTCTCTAGCCTATTTTATCTCACATGGGTACATGTGGAAATTGTATATTATTTGTGCATATATTGTAAGTGATATTCCAAGTGTCATTGGTGGAATGTGAACAGTCACTATGTAATGTAATGAGTTATTTGTAAATAAGTTGAAGAGCCATGATGGTAGTGAAAGAGTCAAAGGGGAAAAGGGTCACCCCACCCTTTGCTTTAAATAGAACCTCATAACTCATAGAAATGGCTTTTGGGAGCCAAGCTTTTGGCTAGGCTTAGCCTTAGAGAAGGCTTAGGAGTATTGTGACAAGCCTGTTCTTCTCCATAGCATAGAGAGAGTACACTTCTTTGGAGAGGAAGGTGGTGTTGACTGTAATGTTTCACTATTGGGGCTAGTGGCTATTAATGGTATATGTATGGATGAAACTTTCACTTAATCATATAACTGAGCCAACACGTTTTCATGTATATGTTGTTATTGTAGTTGGAATATTCTAGTTTCTTTAATAATGTATGTTGTTTAACTTACGCATTTTCTTATGAACTATTTTGTTTACAATTATATGAATATGGTTGAAGGCTTGTAGTTGAATTAACCCGTCACTTTGGTTTGTGGACTATTCCACTTCTAGCTTGTGATCTCATTCCGCTTGTGTGTTCCTTTCAAGCTACGTACTATTACAGGCTTCTAAGGGGCACACTTCCTTATCCCCTCTATGCGTTAGAACCCCCATGCATCTCAGTTGGCTCATTGCAAGGTTACACACTTTTTTTCGACCAAAGTCATCATACTTACCACTGTGTGCTACCACTGTCAAGGCACTACATTACCACCCATTTCTGGGACTCCTACTCCAAACGTTCTGAGGTCTATTTGGGACTTCTTACCAGGGAGATCCCCTTGAATGTTGGTGGGTCCATCAACGTCAACTACAACCAAATTAATTTTCATTGCTTCTTACACTGATATGTAATTCCACACGATTGATTTGAGACCATCCTCCTCGATCTCAAAGAACATGATTTATTCATAGCTGCTCTACCTTAAACTCATATTACCATCTCCCAGCTATCCTTATTCCTGTCTTTATTCCTTAAAATTAACCATCTATAAGGTGAATGATCCAACTTATCACGAGGACTCCCATTGTAGAAAAAATGTGCCAAGGAGTAATTAAGGCAATTAACCATCCTGTCATACAATTCACGCTTTTCAATATTCTTCCTATGCTTTGACGTTTTCAAATTATAATTGATAATGGGATGTGACATATGGTTAATAATCCTCATCCTCCCTGAGTTCACTTTGCTCCAGGTTAACGACCCTATTGGCTTGATCATCCATCGTCACATTGTTTTCCCTCTTTATATGATAAAATCCTATGGATTCAAACTTTTCCACGAGCATATAAATTCTTTGCATGGATGGACTTGAATCATGATTCTTATTTTGAGGCCATTTGACACATTTTTGAATGGTGATAAGAGAGTCTCCAAAAACTGATAATTGTGATATTCCTCTTGCTACTACCAACCTAAGTCTTTTCCAAACTCCATATTATTCCACTTGATTATTTGTTGCTACTCCCAGTTCCGAGTCAAACTTTTTTCCCACTTTTCCATTAGGGGTGAAAGATACCCCTCCTGCTCCAGCCTCCCCCAGTCTTATTAATAAATTATTTTTGAAAATAATAATAATAATTAATAATTATTATAATATTTAATAATTATAACTATAATCATAATGCCAATAATTAATTAGTAATATCAAAATTAATATAAATTAATAATTATTACTAATTATATTTATAATAATATTTTTATTATAACAATTATTTTTGTAATATTATTATTACATTTATTATTATATATTTATTAATATTAAGATTATGATTAATATTAGATCTATATTTTTAATTTTTATCAGCCATTTTAAACAATATTTTCTAATGTAGTTGTACATGTGATTGAGGCTTATATCAATTATAATTATTAATGTCGTTGCTTTGATTAAAACCATATTTATTTACTAATTTTAATTACAAAAATTGTTGGACAAACATCTTATTATTGTTATTGTTATTAGTATGAACATGGCTTATAGTGTCAAACAATTTAGTTCATAGTATTTATGTATTTAGGAATAATGCTTATTTATGCTATTTATCCATTTATTTATACTATTTATCCATTGCACCTTGAGTAACCCCAATTTTTAATAATTAATTATTATTAATAATTATTAATGAAATGTATTTAATAAGTTATAATTATTATAATTAATAATTATTGATATTATTATTAATTTTTAATATTAATATTAACATTTTTTCCAATTATTATTATTAATATTTATATTATTGATTAATTGGTTAATTAATAGTATTAAATAATAATAATAGTAGTAATAAGAATGAGGAGAATAAGGATGGGAATATATAATTTATAAATAATAATAAAATTATTAATATTAATATTAATAAATAAATAATAATAAATGTGTTGATATACCTTCAATCAGTTTATCAATTACATTTATTGATGTGATTATGAATGTGATTGATATGGATGGGCTAATTAATTAGTTGTTGTTGTGAATTAATTAGAATAAATTAATTTTATTAATAAATTATTGTTAAAAATAATAATAATTAATAATTGTAATAATATTTATTATTGATAATAATCCTAATACTATTAATTAATTACTAATAACGAAATTTAATTTAAATTAATAATGATTAACAACAATAATAATAATAGTAGTAATTACTATAATTATTATGATTTTGATTATTATATATTTATAAATATAAATATTAATATCAAATTTATATTATGTTTATAGATGTTTTTAAATATTATTTATTAATATAGCTATATATATTAAATTTATGGATATTTTTAAATTATATTTAATATATATAGTTAATAACTATATATTATATATATATTAATATAAAACATATATATTTCCAAATTTTAATTACAAACTTTTTCTTTTCAACAAACATATTATCCTGAAATATTTTAAGACTCCGTCCAACTAATTAAATTTTGTTTTCAACAACCATCTTATCCTAAAATATTTTAAGACTTCGTCCAACTCTGATTTGATCGTCGGGTCCGTCGCGCTCTCTATATTCGATTTGAATGAATTTTATCGACTCTTTGTGAGTAAAGAAGTTTTCAACGATAAAAGCATTGGAACAAAGAAGAACATTAAATATATGTGCTACACCTAGTATTCATGGGCAGACGCGCCGCCATGTTCTAAAACATAAATACCATGCTGATTTTTTTCGTCTGAAAAAAAAAAAATGTTCTAAAACATAACGTGCAATTAAGGGTAAGGGGTTTTCAAAATCTAATAGATTTTAGAATTCGACGATTTTGATGATCTGTATGTATATTATTGCAACATTAAAGACCGGGTATTAGCATAGATTTTATATATATATATATTTTTGTTTATTGATGTTATAAATTTAGTTAGAAAGTAGGTTTTTTTAGTTAGTTAAAAATAAATTTGAAAAAGTTTAAATATTAAATTATTTGAATTATTTTTTTATAGTAAAAATAGATTCAACACTATTAAAATTTCCACACATCCAAAATAAATAATTTTATCATAATTTTACTCACATTTTTATTATTTTCGAAACTAATTTATAAAGGCTTTAAAATATGCTTATACCAATATAAATATGGGCATATAAGAAAACTACATATTTCGTTTATCATCCACAATGGAGTGAGAACTTATGTGGTGTAAATTAGTTAATTATGATAGAGTTTAATTCTCTCAACTGTTCAATTTCAAACCTCGTGATAATGTGGGGTTGATAATGTATCCTTGAATGAGAGTTAGTTAAATGAATTTTAACAACATTAATAATTACAATTTTATCATTTAATCAATTTGGAATCTGTTTTTAGGCATCTGAACCTATATAGTAGCATTAAATACTGCATCAACCAGGTGATTGGACGCTATCTCTTCCTTTCGTACAATTAAATATTGCATCGCCGCCTGCTTATTGGTCGCTATCGCTTCCGCCCTGACACAGTTCTAAACATTTGACTCGGAAACAAGAAGGGAAAAATGAAATACTATAATGACCGGATTGAATGACTATGTCATTGGCCAAAACTTTTATAGAAAATGATGAGCTTACCTAGAAAAGAGTTGGACCAAGATGACTGGGTAAACAGGCCCCACTGCCCTCACACTGCACCGAGATTCATCAATATTTTTACTATACGGTTTGATTTCTATTATACAAGGAACTGCCGTCACTCAATGCCATGGACCACCCATGCCGGAACATGTGAGCTTTTACGGGTTTTACCGAGCCAACTGAGGGTGACAGAGCCACCTATTCCATGAACGAACCAAAACAATCACTGTCGAATACGCGAGATATCATCAATATGGTAAGTTCAAACCATGAGATTATACATGTAGAACCGAAGGGAAGAAATTCAGTTAGCTTCTGCTCTTCCAGTTGAAAAGTTCAGAGCGCTTAAAACTTACCTCTTCCACGGAGGCTTTCGTGCTGACTTCTTCCAGCACCTAGAAGCTAGTTCAACTCCACTGCTGTTCAGTTATAAAGCCGCAATAGAGGTTATAATTGGAGATTCAGATTGTTAAAATGAGAAACTTCAAATCTTCAAATTTTAGTACTGATTGTTGGAAAGGAAGAGAAGCTTAAACATAAATTCACACATAAAACACATGAGTTGCGATTCTTCTATTGATCACACAAAAATATGATTCTTACAATGAATCTGGTGAAGGGTATTTAAACTTTTCTTAACTAGCAACTCACCTAAAATATCTTGACATCCAACTACATACTATAAGTTTGACTATCAATTAACTCGACTTGACTCAACGCTCAATTAACTGACTATCTAATTTTAGTCAACTCCTCATGTAGTAGTAATTAGCTTATTTTAGCACTCCCCCTTAATTACTACCGCTAAACTAAGACTAACTCATAACAACTCAATGGTGCATGTTCGTCTATGTCTTAGCTAGGCTTACAGCACCCAAGTTTCTTTTATGAAAGTCAAACACATATTTTTCTAATGACTTAGTAAATATATCAGCCAATTGATCACTAAAGTTACAAGGCTTCAAGTGAACTTCTCCATTGCTCACAAGTTATCTAATAAAGAGATATCTAGTATCAATATGCTTGCTCTTTTAATTAAACACACTATTCTTGGATAGTGCAATCGTTGAGGTGTTATCACAATATATTGTTGTTGATCCTTGTTGTTTCTACTTCAATCCATCAAATACATTTCTTAATGAGTCTTCTTGACATGATGCTAATGTTGCTGCTATTTATTCTACTTCTACTGACGAAAGTGTCACAATGGGTTGCTTACTAGATGCCCAAGAAATCACACCTGAACCAATATGGAACACAAAACCAGAAGTGCTCTTCCTATCATACAAACTTCCTTCAAAATCACTATCTGTGCATCCAATCAAATCCTTCTTTTTTATGCTTTCATACATTATGCTACAATCTCTAGTTCCTTCTATGTATCTCAGAATTCTTTTTCCTGCACTCCAATGTGTGTCTTTTCGAGTCTCCATAAATATGGAAATCAAACTCACTCCTTGCATGATATTCAGTCTTGTAGTTATAAGATACATGAGGTTGTCAACCAATATTTTGAATAGAGTTGGATTGACATCTGATCCTTCATCATCTTTGCTTAACTTTGTACCTGTTGCAACTGGTGTAGGGATAGGTTTGCAATTTTCTATCCTGAATCTTTTCAACAGATCTTTGACATATTTATTTTGACAAATAAAAATTCATTTTTCAGATTGCTCAACTTCTATGCCAAGAAAATATTTCATGAGACCAAGATCTATCATCTCAAATTATTTCATCATGGCTACTTTAAATTCATCTAACTCAAAATCCCCTGTAAAAATTATGTCATCAACATATAAGAAAACAATCAAAAATTGTCCATGCTCATTTACCTTTGTGTACAAGGTAGGCTCAATGTTGCTTCTGCAAAATCCATTTTTGATCATGTCACTATCAATTCTGTTATACCAAGCTCTAGGTGTTTTATTCAGTCCATAAAGTTTTTTCTTCAACCTGTAAACTTTATCTTTGTTACCTTCATCTTCGTAACGTGGAGGATGATGCACATAAATTTCTTCTTCTAGAATTCCCTTCAAGAAGGTTGATTTCACATCCATTTGATATACTTTCCACTTGTTTTGAGTTGTTGTGGCTGGAACTGCTCTTACAGTATCCATTCTAGCTACCAGAGAAAATGTTTCTCCAAAGTCTATTCCTAGTTGTTGCGAGAATCCTTTTGTTACAAGTCTTGTTTTAAATCTCTTAATTTCACCTTTCTCATTCAACTTTGTCTTGTATACCCACTTCACACCAATGAGATTTTTGTCCTTTGTTAAATCAATAAAATGCCATGTTTCATTCTTTTCAACAGATTCAATTTCTTCATTCATGGTTTGCACCCAATTTTCATCTTTGATTTCTTCTTCAAACGAAGAAGGTTGGAATGACAACTATGCAAAATTTGAAGCAACATCCAAATCATTATAAATATCTTTCAGACTTCTCATCTTTTTCTTACCATTTCTTAATTCATCACTTGAATGATTGTTAAGAGAACCTCGATTTGTTGATCTTCTTGAAGATCCATGTTGCTCATAAAATCTTGGAGTGCTTGTTGGTGTGTATTGGTTTTTTCTCTTCGCCTGTGATTCTTGTTGCTCCTTTTCTGTTCCATAATTTTCTTCCACCGGCGACACATATGCATCAATTTTTTTGTCTACATTTCCATTCCATGACTCTTGTTCTTTGAACACAACATCTCTGCTAATTATGGTCTTCTTGGTGACAAGGTTCTATAACTTGTAAGCTTTTGATTGATCACTATAACCATTAAATATGTATTTTTCACTTTTATCATCCAATTTGCATTTTCTCTCTTTAGGCACATGTGCATAAGCTACACATCCAAATACTCTGAGATGAGATATCTGCAAGACATACTTGAGCATGTTTGTTCTAGTACTTTGTTCATCAAATTATTTGTAGGAGATCTGTTGATCACATAAATAGCACATGCAACTGCTTCTGCCCAATACTCATTAGACAATTTTCTATCTTTCAACATGCTTATTACCATGTTCATAATTGTCTTGTTCTTTCTCTCTACAACACCATTATGCTGCGGTGTGTACCTGGTTGTAAAATGTCTTCTTATTCCATGTTGTTTGTAGTGATCATGGAATGCCTTCGAACCATATTCTCCACCACGATCTGACCTTAATACCTTTATCTGTCGATCACTTTGGTTCTCTGCTAAGGCTTTGAATTCTTTAATCATTGCAAAAGGTTCAGACTTCTGCTTCAAGAAGTAAACCCAAGTGTTTTTGCTATAGTCATCAATGAACGTGAGGAAGTAACAACTTTCACCAATCCACTATGTCCTCATACGTCCACACAAGTTTGTATGCACTAGCTGAAGCGGGTCCTTTGCTCTGTATGCAACTCCCTTTGGAAAACATTCATGGTGGTGCTTTCCCAAGATGCAACACTCACAAGTATTAGCAGGTTCTTTGATGGGAGGTAATCCTATGACCATCTATTTCTGCTGCAACAATCTTAAACCGGAAAAGTCCAAGTGTCCAAATCGTAAGTTCCATAACCAATAATCATTAGAACATGCAACTGTAAAAGAATTGACCTGATCATTGTAATTCATAACTAGAGGAAAGAGTGAGTTCCTTGTCATCTACTCTTTTTCTATTAGTTGCTTGCTTGGGGCCTTGTCATATATAACACACTCTTGTTCTTGAAAGGTAACTCTATATCATTTATGTGTTAATTGACCAACACTTATCAGATTATGTTTGAGACTGGGAACATAATATACCTCTAAGATTGTCTTCAGCTCCCCCTGCTTGGTCAGAATGTTGACCACTCCTTTTCCATCTACATCCATAGTCTTGTCAATCCCCAACTTTATCTCTGTCTTCACAGATTGATCCAAATTTTCAATGAAATTCTTGTTTTCTATCATGTGGTCACTGCAACCACTATCTAATAGCCACACACTATCAAAAGGTTCATGCATGGTATGGCAAGCTAGGAACATGGAGTTAGTACTCTTTGTAGTGACATTAGTTCTTGGTTGCCTTGATCACCTATCTTCTTCCTGCAATCACAAGCATAGTGACCAAATTGATTACAATAATAGCATCTCACATTTGATTTATCAAATCTTTGATTATTGTTGAATTTTCTGCAGTTGCTTCCACTTTGCTGAAGATGTGATCATAATATTCTAGAACACTACTTGGTCCACTTCTTGTTGGATAAGCTGCAATGCTTGTGCATTCTTCTTCTTGTCTTTCTTCCATTGTTCCCTATCTACATTAGTGACAACTTGTTCTTCTGCTTCATTCTTAGGTTCTGAAAACTCAAAATGGACATAATCTCAAACATCGTGAGCCTGCAATGTGGTTGCCATCTTAATAACCCACACATCATAATGCTTCCCTATAAATGGTTGCCATCTTAATAACCCACACATCATAATGCTTCCCTATAAATGGTGGAAATTGAGACTGAAAATTTGAGAAAACCTTCTTTCTTCAAAAATTTCTCTTCAAAAAACCTAAATTTCTCTTTTAATAAACTTTACAAAATCTCTATAATTTTTTTTTATAAAAAAAAAATAAAACAATTATAATCACTCTTTAAAAAACCTTATTATAATATATAATCCCTTTTCAAAAAAACCACGTGAAGATATAAACCATGTGAAAAAGCATACTAATGAGCCACTCTAAAAAATTGTATAACCTTTAGAAACTCTATTAAAAAAAAACCCTCACGCGACTTTAAAAAAAACCCACATCACTAAGCCTCATCGCTTTCAACCTTAAAAAAAGAAGTGTTAGACTCTGTATTGAGTCAGGGCCACGACGTTTATTAATGGCCTGTGCTATTTTAATTAATTGCGTTGTTTTTTTACTAATTAATTGTGAAATCTGTGTACTTTTACCCAGATTTGAAAAAAAAATCTCCCGTTTTTTTAGTTTGTTATTTTTTTTTACTAGGTTTGCACTTTAAATCTTTTTATTCCTCTGTAACTTTCGTACTAATTGGTTAGAAAAGCCAGAAATATTAAATACAAATTCACACATAAAACATAAGAGTTCTGTTTTTTTATTGATCATACAAAAACATGATCTTACAGTGAACCCTTTGAAGGGTATTTAACTTTGTCCAATTAGGGACTCTCCTAAACTATTTTGACATGCAACTACACACTATAAGTTCGACAACAAATTAACTCCATTCGACTCAATGCTCAATTAACTGACTCTTTTAATCAATTCCTCATGGAGAAGTAATTAGCTTATTTTAACATGGATGAGATCAGGAAATTCTATCATCTTGAGTCGTCAAGTGGGCTGCTAAGCTTTTCTAGGGGATTCTGGTATTTGAAGCTTTATACATGGAATACTCTTTCAAATAGCAAAGCTTCATTATTTGTCACACCCGGTTCAGAGATTAAATTCACATTGCACAAAGTCACCCGTGCCTCTAATATTTGATTTTCATATTACTTCGCAAGTTTCATATCTGTGGTGAGGTCAAAATATTTACATATACTAGAAGCTTATCAAATCCTTGAGGTCCTCAAAGCCGAAAGTTGAATTTGCATGATAGGTTAAAAATGGTTGAAAACGCTCATATATTTCACACAAAGGTGTATGCGCTCAACATACACACACTTTACATTCAGAGATTACTCTAATATATAGAGTTTTTCAGATCTAAATTATTCCTAACTTAGAATCAGAGGTTGAGATAATTTCTCAACCATCTCAAACCAACATCTTAAATATAGGATTTAAGCATAAACTCCAACATCCCCTTTTAAAGCTTACATTACATAAATTTATTGAAATCATCCACAAACAACAAAATACACAATCATTCTTTAACTGGTTTATAACTTATCAGTATATACTCCATCAAGTTGCCTCATAACCCTCGTAAAGGTGTAGTCGGCAAGTTGGATTCCTGAGTTCGACTCCTGAACTCTCGAATCAAAGACCTCCCAATGTCAATTACTGAAGAACGTCCCAAGCCGTTGCATAACCTCATTAGAAGACCACTCCCACGTCTTCAAAGAATGAGGGATCCTTCTCTAGATCCACAACTACTGTACTATCTGGACAACCATCCATGTTAAGCCTTTTCACTGAGTTGTTCTAAAACAATTTAAGAGGTTCAAATTCTTCACTGAATTCATCATCAGAATTCAATAGATATTCATCTATAGCTATATTTGATGATTCTTTCCCTTTTAACATATCATTGGTCGTTAACATAACATTGTATCTTATCTATTTTTCCTCTTAGAAAATCCACAATCACATAAAAGTAGTTATCATCTGCAAGATGTCGAGGACGGTGCTCTAGATATTCATCATGCGAAGGACACTACGATGCCGCCACAATGCTATCATTCACATGATTCTTCCTCTCGGTGGATGAAAAGACCCTCCTTGGTACATTGTAGATGTTAAAATAATTACTTGATAAGAATCCATTAAAGAGTGACAGATTCTTTCCCACAGTCATCGTTTTCCACATTTTTGACAACTAAGCAATGGAAGATTACTTTGCGGTGAGGAATCGCTCTTGGTGAGATCTTATCATGATCTCAAATAGCACATACAATCCAAAACAACCAATTCTGCATCATGGGCTCCTCTGTAAATGCTTTCATGGTTGTTGGATCCAAGCTTCACGGTGCAAACGGAGTTGGCTATCAGGGGACGATGTTCATTGCCTTTTTTGAAGCTTGATCGTCCCATGAGCTCTGGCAACTTCGTCACACAACCTTTATCAAATAAAATTCTCTAAAACTTCTCTCACCAACTCGCAGGTCGATCAATCCAATTATGATGTAGACCTTAGACCTCACAACTAGTGCACACGTACATCCTGACTCTCGTACACTAGTTCATACGAATAAGCGGGGAAATTCCTATGCCAAAAGTACCAATTCAACGCAAATATGAAAAGAAGACTGAGTTTGAGACAGGAATGCTTCCGCTGTGAGTTGGAAAAGTAGTGCTGACCACCTCACACAGGCTAGCTACTTAATACACACTACTATAAAAAAAAGAAGCAACAACAAATTATAGCCTCTTTATACCCCTTGACCCTCCCATGAGGAGTTAGCCACGATAAGCTCTGATACCATGTTAAAAATGGCTGAAAGAACCTATATATTTCACACAAAGTTGTATGCGTTCAACATACACACTTTACATCCATAGATTACTCTAATATATAGAGTTTCTCAGATCTAACTTATTCCTAAATTAAAAGGAAAGGTTAAGAGAATTTCTCAACCATATCAAACCAACATCTTAAATATAGGATGTAAGCATTAACTCCAACATCATCCCATATTGGTTCTTTCTTACCAGGTAGAGAATATGAAACCAACATCTTAAATATAGGATGTAAGAATTAACTCCAACATCATTCCTAATGCAGGAGCATCTAGCTAAGGCACCATGACCAGGTGTTGGTCTCTGCCAGGTTGGAAAGTTGAGTTAGCATTTGGTTTGTCTTTCATGTTTAGTTTGTCAGAGTAGGAGGTAGGATTTCGTTTTTCTTAATTTTTGTATTAGTCAAAAGGTAGTTGGTCGGTTAGGGTTATTACGTATCTGACTTTAATAAACAACAGATTAATAATTGTTCTGTCATCTTAAAAAGAAAAGACAAATATGTCTAAATGTAAATCTTGTCATGTAAACATAACCGAGTGTTTAGTAGTTATGTAACTATACTGCCTACAACTGAAAGTAACTACAGTTTCATTAACTGTAAACAAAAACGTATAAATGTAACAATCGAAAACATGTAAAACGTTCAGCATTTCCATATACGAGTAATAAAAAGAGACAGAATGCAAATTTTTACTATCGTCCATCTATATCATTGCCTACATGTTGTGCCATTGTGTTTTATCCATTGACTAGTTGAATTCAATGATAATAGATAGAGTACAGGCCTACTACTCTAGGTTGTGTTTTTTTCCTCTCTTAACAGAAAGCAATACTATAACACACATGTAATTCACACAACTAGAGCGAACGGCAAGCAAATTAAATTCAAAACCAGGAGAGAGACTTACAGTGAATCGATCAAAAGGAGAATATAGAATCAAGACACCGGAGAAATGAACTACAGAGGAGGTAATTCTGGACAAACCATCACACCTTTTTCTTAAATAGACAGAGACAGATGATATATATATATATATATATATATATATATATATATAGATATATATATATATATATATATATATATATATATATATATATATATATATATATATATATACACATCGTTGTTGTTCAATGCAAATTAAGTATTACATTGTCCAAAAACAAATCGAGTACACAGCGTCCGATAGAATGAACAAACACTAGTCCAGGGTTTGAGGTCAAGGAAACCCTCGAACCCCAACCAGACAGCCAGACCAGAACTGTAACTAAACCGGAACTTGGAACCAGCCTAAGTTGTGAGAATGACCCAACTTGTACACAACAACGAGACAGTGAGGAGCAAACACCATAGAATAAAAAAGAAACCCTAACTATAAATTAACAAACTGTGGAAGACTGAGCCTACCAGCAGAGTGTTGTAGAGCTTGGAGACCGGATTGTGATAAATCTTCGCACCCCAGGTCGAACCCTCGACCTGTGCAGACAGAATGAGCCACAGTTAGCGTGCATTGCACAGTGGTACCTGAACAAAGATATAATAAAAGCAAAGGGAAAGCATAGCATACCTGGGCATGACCAGACCAATAATCTCACAAAATAGAGCCGCAGAGAAACAAAAGAAGCCTGAGATAAGAGGAGCAGGCGTTGGTCAGCTACTAAACCAGAAGAGGGTGAATATAAAACACGGAGGGACAAATTACCTGAGTTGTAGCCGAGAGAGTCATAGTGTCGTCACCTGTGCACATCGAAACCAGAACATAAAACGACTTTAGCACCATAAGAGTAGC
Organism: Pinus tabuliformis; assembly: GCA_031772625.1. Taxonomy (NCBI): domain Eukaryota; kingdom Viridiplantae; phylum Streptophyta; class Pinopsida; order Pinales; family Pinaceae; genus Pinus; species Pinus tabuliformis. The sequence continues at coordinate 207,204,146 of CM062814.1, read as the reverse complement.
AAGGAGTGCTGCCAACAACAGGAAAGAACAACCGGTGGCCTGAGAGACCGGGCATCGAGTCCAAGAAACAACACAATAAATAAATAATTCACTGTGTAAAAGAATTCGAGTGGACTAACCTCCAGAGCCGAGACAAATTCATGCAACAGGGAAAATTCGTTGCCAATAGGACAAGAAAGTTTGGAATACCAACATTCATTCACAGCCACACCCAAAAATAGAGCTTTCCATAAGAACAGGAACAGGGCCAAACACTTTGACAGGAACCCTCACAGAGCTTCCATAGCAGAGTAGAACCCATACAATTACCGGAAATCACAAAGGTTTTGTGTAAAAGACCAAGCGAGAGGACAAAGCCCGAGGCTGGGTACCAGCAAGTTCGCATTTATGAGCCCCCATTAATGACTGCCAACTATAATAAAAATATCCAACACTCATATATGCAATCAACCGCCAAATCAACAAACCAAATCCACCAACATAATTAACCCCGGACAGGTTGACAACCAAGGTTACGTTGGAGCGTGGGCTGGGTCACATCATAGTGGTATCAGAGGAGTTTTTTTAAGGTTAGTTAGAGAAATGGAAATAGGAAGGCGAGGTCATGGCATAGGTGCTGGAAGGATAGCAGAGGAAGGACTGCGAGAGGAGATCAGGATTTTTACTGCTCGTTTGGAGGCGGTAGAGGCAAGGAGAAGAAGGGACCCTGAGATAGGCGATGACAGTGAAGAGGAAGCTGAAGTAGCAACAGATGGACCAGAAGGCGAGACCCTAGAAGTGAGACTGTTGAGGTCTGTTTTAGTGGCAAGCAGTAAACCCAAACCAGAACTCACAACCTATGATGGCAACTTGTCCATAGAGGTTTTATTGGATTGGATTAGTGGGATGGATAAGTATTTCGAGTGTGAGGAAGTCAGTGAAGACCACAGAGTTAAGTTCGGTGCGACGAAATTGAAGGGACATGCAGCCCTGTGGTGGGACAGTGTCCAAACGGAGAGAATGAGATTGAACAAGTTGCCAATTAAAACCTGGTCAAGGATGGTGGCCAAGTTGAAGGGAAAATTTTTGCCGAAAGACTATCAGATTGCACTACACAGGCAAGTGCAGAATCTGAAATAAAAAGGCATGAGGTGAGGGAGTACATAGAGGAGTTATATCAAGTGAACTTAAGGGCTGGATATATAGAGGATACCGTAGAAAGGACAACCAAGTATGTAAATGGTTTAAGACTAGAAATTTTAGATGAAATCAGTATTTTGTCTCCAAAGAACACTAAAGAAGCATATCAGAGTGCGATGAAAGTTGAAGAGAAAATTATTAGAAGGTAGAATGCCCGGAGAGGACGAGGAGCTGGCAGGGGAAAAGGCCAGAGGGCGGACTGCTAGTAGTAATGAGGAAGGCAGCAGTTCCAGAGCTTCTGAATCAGTGGATAGAGGTGATAATGCGAGAGGTGGTAGGTCATCCTAGCGAGGCAGGGAAATGGCCAAGGTAGAGGGGCTGGTTATTAGTGTTATAGGTGTCATAAAGGGACTGCAGGGACAAGTGAAGCAAGAGCATTGTTGGTCAACAGAAAATAGTTTCTAAAACAAGTTGAGGATAGTGAGATGGGTTATGTAGTTGTAAAGAGAGAAAAAAGAGTGTTGTTGCATACAGAGGTATCAGATTTACCTCCAAAAATCCAACAGATGTTGCAGGAATTTAAGGACATAATGGTGCATGACTTGCCAGATAAATTACCCCCAAAAAGAAGGATAAATCATCATATTGACTTCATACCCGGAGCCAGTTTGCCGAACAAGGCAGCATACCAAATGAGCCCCAAGGACAATGAAGAGATTAGGAAGCAGGTGCAAGAACTACTAGACAAAGGATTGATAAAGGAGAGTTTGAGCCCTTGCGCAGTTCCAACGATTCTCGCTCCCAAGAAAGGAGGAGAGTGGCAGATGTCCACAGACTCGAGGGCTATTAACAAAATCACCATCCAGTACAGGTTTCCATTGCCACGAATGGATGACATGATGGATTGTTTAAGCGGGGCATCATATTTTTCTAGGATAGACTTGAAGAGCGGGTATCATCAGATCCGGATATGAGAGGGGGACGAATGGAAGACAACATTTAAGCCAAATGAGGGACTGTATGAATTGTTGGTCAAGCCATTTGGACTAAGCAATGTGCCTAGTACATTTATGAGGTTAATGAATGAAATGCTGAAGGAGTACATCGAAAAATTTGTGATAGTGTACCTAGACAACATACTAATTTTCAACAAGACAAGGGAGGAGCACCTTCAACATATTCAGAAAGTGTTGGAAAAATTACAGTAGAATAAACTGCTAATAAATTTGAAGAAATGTACTTTTCTACAAAAGGAATTGATTCATTTGGGCTTTGTAAAAGCAGAAAACGAACTTAAGATGGATCCGGAGAAGGTTGCGATGATAGTTAATTGGCCATCTCCGAAGAATTTATTTGAGGTACGTAGTTTTCATGGACTAGCGAGTTTTTACTGGAAATTCATAAGGAATTTTAGCGAAATTTGTGCACCTATGTTGGACACCATTAAAAAAGCCAGTCAGCCTTTTTGATGGATGGATGCAGCGGAGAGAAGTTTCCAGCTATTGAAGAGGAAGATCACAGAGAGACCGATCTTGAGATTTCCAAACTTCAAGAAGCTTTTTCAGGTTCACTGTGATGCTAGCGGTATGGCTATTGGAGTTGTACTCAGCCAGGAGGATAAGCCTATGGAATTCTTCAGCGAGAAGCTAAATGAAAGCAGACAGAAATATTCGTCTTATGATAAGGATTTCTATGTTATTATACGTGCATTAAAACACTGGAGGCATTATCTGCTAGGAAATGAATTTGTGTTGTTTTCAGATAATTCTGCATTATAGTATGTAATGCAACAGCACAAGCTAAACCACAAACATGCCAAATGGGTGGAGTATTTGTAGAGTTTCAACTTCGTGTTGAAACATATTAGCGGGTAGGCTAACAAGGTGGTAGATGCACTGAATAAGATAGCTTTACTTCTGTAGGAGAGTACTGTGCAAGTGCTGGGTTTTTAGCACTTAAGAGATTTATACCAGACTGATATAGATTTTAAGGAGGCCTATGAGGCATGTCAGAATCCCTTGGTGAGAGATAACAATCCATGGTTGGACTACAACTTACAAGAGAAACTACTATTTAAGGGAGGACAACTATGCATACCTGACTGCTCGATGAGAGAGAAAATTATTCGGGAGAAGCATAGTGGAGGTCTGGCCAGACATTTCGGCATGGACAAGACACTCAAGAAGCTTATTCATTTCTACTTTTGTCCAAAGATGCAGAGGGATGCACAACGATTTGTGACCAGATGTAAAGTGTGCCAGTTGGCGAAGGGTCACAGTCAGAACATGGCACTGTACATACCATTGCCTGTTCCAGGCAGACCGTGGGACTCAGTCATCTTGGACTTTGTTTTGGGTCTACCTAAGACACAACAAGGTTACGACTCAGTGATGGTAGTAGTGGACAGATTCTCGAAAATGGCACGTTTTATCCCTTGCAAAAAAACCAGTGATGCCACTCACGTGGCCCACTTGTTTTTCACAGAGATTGTTAGGTTACATGGGTTGCCTAAGTCTATCCTTTCGGATAGGGATGCGAAGTTTACAGGGCACTTTTGGTGTACCCTGTGGAAGAAGATGGATACATAGTTGAGTTACAGCTCTACTTATCACCCGCAAACTGACGGACAAACAAAGGTGGTAAATAGGAGTCTGGGAAACCTGCTACAAAGTTTGGTTGGAGAGAATTCGCGGATGTGGGGTCGAGTGCTTGCACAAGCAGAGTTCGCTTATAACGACTCACCTAATCACAACACAGGCTACAGTCCATTTCAAATTCTGTATGGCATGCATCCTTGTGGAGTGCATGAGTTGTGGGATCTTGGACTGCAAGAAAGGTGAGCGCAGATGGAGAAGATTTCGCTAACGCAATGAGGGATTTGCATGAGCAGGTAAAAATTAAATTGCAGGACAACAACCTAAAGTATAAACAACAAGCAGATTTGAAGAGAAGGGATGTACAGTTTAAAATAGGAGATGAAGTCCTCGCGCATTTGCACAAGGAACGCTTTCCAAGAGGTGCATACAATAAGCTAAAGTGTAAGAAGATAGGACCCTGCAAAATCTTTCGCAAATTTCAGCGAATGCCTACGAGTTACAATTACCACCAGGGATAGGCATTTCACCTATCTTCAATGTATGAGACCTGTCCTCTTACACCGTTGACCTAGAAGGAGACGAAGACAGAACTACATGCCCCACATGGAATACTCAGGATGGAGGAGAAGCTTGGATGAGATAGATGCCTTACGTTCAGCCTCCCGAGATCGAGAGAATTCTTGACACTTAGGTGGCCAAACGAACTCGACAGAATGAGTATCTGCAATACCTGGTCAGGTGGAAGCACTATCCTATTGAGGAAAGTTCGTGGCTTGATGCTAGGTAGATTGAACAGACAGGTTCTTCAATCGAGAAGCTCATGGATTGGAGCCATGATTTCCTTTTTCCCTGGGTGCCTGATGCAGGAGCATCCAGCTAAGGCACCATGACCGGGTGTTGGTCTCTGCCAGGTTGGAAAGTTGAGTTAGCATTTGGTTTGTCTTTCATGTTTAGTTTGTCAGAGTAGGAGGTAGGATTTCGGTTTTTTTAATTTCTGTATTAGCCAAAAGTTAATTGGTCGGTTAGGGTTATTACATATCTCACTTTAATAAACAACAGATTAATAATTGCTTTGTCATCTTAAAAAGAAAAGACAAATATGTCTAAATGTAAATATTGTCATGTAAACAGAGCCAAGTATTTAGTAGTTATGTAATTATACTCCCTACAACTGAAAGTAACTACAGTTTCATTAACTGTAAACAAAAACGTATAAATGTAATAATGGAAAACATGTAAAAGGTTCAACATTTCCAGATACGAGTAATAAAAAGAGACAGAACACAAATTTTTCCTATCGTCCATCTGTATCATTGCCTACGTGTTGTGCCATTGTGTTTTATCCATTGACTAGTTGAATTCAGTGATAACAGACAGAGTACATGCCTACTACTGTAGGTTGTGTTTCTTTTCCTCTCTTAACAGAAAGTAATACTTTAACACGCATGTAATTCACACAACTAGAGCGAACGGGCAAGCGAATTAAATTCACAACCAAGATAGAAACATATAGAGATTCGTTTGAAAGGAGAATACAGAATCAAGACGCCCGAGAAATGAACTACAGCAGAGGTAATTCTGGACAAACCATCACACCTTTTTCTTAAACAAACAGAGACAGATAATATATATATATATATATATATATATATATATATATATATATATATATACATTGCTACTGTTCAATGCAAGTTAATTATTACATTGTCCAAAAAAAAAATCGAGTACACAATGTCCGATAGAACGAACAAACCCTAGTCCAGGGTTTGAAGTCAAGGAAACCCTCGAACCCCAACCAGACAGCCAGACCAGAACTGTAACTAAACCGGAACTTGGAACTAGACATAGGCCTAAGTTGTGAGAACGACCCAACTTGTACACAAAAACCAAATAGCGAGGAGCAAACACCACAGAATCAAAAAGAAACCCTAACTGTAAATTAACAAACTGTGGAAGACCAAGCCTACCATTAGAGTGTTGTAGAGCCTGGAGATCAGATTGTGATAAATCTTCACACCCCAGGTCGAACCCTAAACCTATGTAGACCGAACGAGCCACAGTTAGCGTGCATTGCACAGTAGTACCTGAAGAAAGATATAATAAAAGCAAAGGGAAAGCATAGCATACCTGGGCACGACTGGACCAAGAATCTCACGAAACAGAGCCGTAGAGAACCAAAAGAAGCCTGAGATAAGAGGAGCAGGTGTTGGTCAGCTACTAAACCAGAAGAGGGTGAATATAAAACATGGAGGGACAAATTACCTGAGTTGTAGCCGAGAGAGTCATTGTGCCGTCACCTGTGCACATCGAAACCAGAACTTAAAACGACTTTAGCACCATAACAGTAGCAAGGAGTACTGTCAACAACAGGAAAGAACAACTGGTGGCCTGAGAGACCAGGCATCAAGTCCAAGCAATAGCAGACTAAACAAATAATTCACTGTGTAAAAGAATTCGAGCGAACTAACCTCCAGAGCTGAGACAAATTCATGCAACAAGGAGAATTCGTTTCCAATAGCACAAGCAAGTTCGGAAGACCAACATTCATTCACAACCACACCCATAAACAGAGTTTGCCATAAGAACCGGAATGGGGCAAAACACTTTGACAGGAACCCTCGCAGAGCTTCCATAGCAGAGTAGAACCCATACAATTACCGGAAAGCACAAAGGTTTTGTGTAAAAGACCAAGCGAGAGGACAAAGCCTGAGGCTAGGTACCGACAGGTTCGCATTTACGAGCCCCGATTAATGACTGCCAACACCAATAAAAATATCCAACACTCATATCTGCAATCAACCGCCAAATCGACAAACCGAATCCACCAACATAATTAACCCTGGACAGGTTGACAACCAAGGTTACGTTGGAGCGTGGGCTGGGTCACATCAATTCCATATTGGTTCTTTGTGACCAGGTAAAGAATATGAGGCGGACCAAAATAGATGAAGCTGCAACCAAGTCTACTTCAAAATACCATGCCATGTTGGCCGCCAATAAATGTTCTCATGTAATTTTGAATTCTGCCGCTGTGGATGAAAGAAAATTGATGAAATTTTCGAAGCTCGAGAATATTAACACTTTAGAGGTTCGTATCATAGTTACCAAATTCACCCGTATTCGAAAAAAATTTGAAAATTCATCCGTACGATTCGATTCACAGAAAAATACGATGATAGTGATACGATACGGATTTCTTTGGTTGACGTTGAGTTTTATATTAAAATGAATGAAAAACACTAAATGATATGAACGGAGCGGACAAATGAACCGAGCATTTCCTCATAGATACGTGACTTATTCTTATTTGCAATGGACAGGCGACTAAAGCCTAAGAGGAACCTCCCTTACCACTTGCAGAGTATATATATTTAGGTTTTTTAATTTTTTTAATTAAATAACAATGGGTTGTATTGTTACTACTAGTTTTTTTACTATTTTTAAAGTTCAGTGGTTTAATAAATATAGTTTTTTATTCATAATTTTTTTTAATTAAATGTTTGGAGAAGTTTTTTAAAATGTAGCTTTTTATTCATAGTTGTTTGATTTTTTTAAAAAGTTTATGGAAGTTTTTTAATTAAAAGTAAAATGAAAAGTAATAGGTTTTTTTGAATTTTTATATTAAAAGTTTGGAGAAATTTCTCATTAAAAAATAAAAATAAAAAATAATAATATTTTATTAAAAAGATAAGAATGAAAAAAATAGTTTCTATATTAAAAAGATTATAAAAATCCAATATCAAAAAATTGTAACTAATTAAGTTATTTATTAAAAAATACAAGTTTTTTAATTTTATAAGTTCTTTTATTAGAAAAAGATATATTTTATATTTAAAAATAAAATTGGAGAAGTTTCTTATTAAAAAATAGAATGAAAAAAATATTTTTTTAGAAATTTTATATTAAAAATTTGGAGAAGTTTCTTATTAAAAAATAAAACTGAAAACAGTAGCATTGATTATTAAAAAAATAAGAATAAAAAACAATAGTTTCTATATTAAAAAGATTATAGAAATTCAATACTAAACAAATGTAGCTAATTAATAGTAAGTTACTTATTAAAAAATATAAGGTTTTTTTATTAAAATATTATAAGTGTTTTTATTAAAATATTGTAGAGAAAGATAAGTTTTATATTTAAAAAAATAAAATTTTTAAAATTTATTTTTTCATTTTTCTATTTTTTTTGGATGATTGCAATTACCATAGCTATTAAGTTGTTCAAAAGAGATGCTCAATGGTGTGGAATTCAACAAAAGGTTCATTCTATGTTATCGGCATAAGGGATAATCTGCATACACAATTATTGTTAAATAAATGTGGATCCCATAGGAATAGTGGTTGAGGCATAAATATTTTTGGTATGTAGAGATCACTTTAAACCTACTTTTATTATCCAATGTCTTATTTTTAGGTTGAATTTCATATTTCAGGGTTGTTATTCATGTTATTAGATTTGATTTACATTTTTTCTCACTTTGCAATACTAAAAAATTTGATGCATTTTCTCTTTCATTATTTTTGGATCATCTTATATAGACCTGCAAGGTGAATGTTGAGAATGGTGATTTTTTTTTTTTTTTTTTAATTTTAATATAACCATTGTTTCAATTCAATTTTTTAAAATTTTAGAAAAATAAAATTGTTAATAATATTAACATGTATATTCCCAAATTTTTTCCGTATTGAATTTGATACAGGCGATTTTTTTCATAACTAATCAAATTAGAATTAGAATTTCAAATTTTTTCATAACTAATCAAATTAGAATTAGAATTTCAAATTTGGTAACTATAGTCCATAAATTGTTTATTTTTATGAACCTAAGACTATAGATACTGACCCATAAAACTTTCGATCTTTGGTTCAGGCACTAACGGGAGAGGACAAGGAAAACGAATATTCTTGAGAAATAGGCATAAACATACAGGGCGAACAATAAAGGGAGAGGAAAAAGCAAATGAATCACAAAAGTCCGTCCTCTTTGTTGATCGCTACAAAAATAGGCACAAAAAATGTAGAAAACATATTTTGTAATAGTGATCAACAGCCTATCATGGAAAATAAAACTACAGAATTGTCAATTGACAACTGGCCTAGTTTCTCCGAGGGTTTCAGTGCCATGGAAATAATTTTAGCCAGTCTGATCAATCAGGGATTACTTATTAACTAGCTACACCATTTTTTGATAACCAATAAAAAACTTTGAAGTTTTATTGGGTGTCATATCAAGGAAAGAGTTGAGAGAAAGAGACAATATTAGAGAATGTTTAGTTTCATATATATATATCAAAAGGGGAACCAATGCTAGAATTAATTCCAAACATCAAATATTCTAATATATTTAGCCAATATTTTGTAGTACTTCATAACCCATGTTTGTTCCCTATTACAGTGTCGCATGGAGTGAAAGCCACTACAATGTCTAGTTGTAGTTTGTATGCAGGATTATCAAAACTATTAAAGTAAGAGAATTAGTACGCACTATTACTAAATTTCTTATCCATGAATTTGACTCCTTTCGTCTATGCTATATGTTCCTAAAAGCATCCCTATAAGGCCTCCTCTATTTCTACAGTGAAAAACCGAAAATGACTCATTTGTTTCTATTACGAGAGCATTTTCAAACAATCCTTTATTTATACTACAAAAACAACCCCAAACAGACCTCTTATTTTATGTTGCAAGAACATCTCCAAACAAACCTTTTGTTTTTATGATAATAGTGCCATGCCCAACCCTCTATTTTCGGTGTTTTCGGTACAAAAACATCCACAATCTTCTATTTATTCCTGCTTCTTCATGCAATATTAAAAAGAGTGACTTGAGTCTATTTCTACCTGAAAAAAAGTATGTTTAGTCTATTTATACTTGCAATATTAAAAAGTGTAAGGTTAAAAAAAAAATAGGAGTAGGACGAAGGGGCTAAGGTTTCTACAAAGTATGTATGAGAAAAGAGAAAATAATTTTAGAGAATTTCTAGTCATGGGAGCAAAGAAAATAATTTCAAATAATTTCTATTCATGGGAAGAGAGCAGATAATTTCTTGCCATGGGAGTAGAGCAGAGAATTTCTAACGGAGAGACAATTGTAATGGTTTCTTTTTATCTAGCCATTACCTAGTCATTTATGTTATATCTTCTTTATACAAATCTAAAAATAAATCAAGTATATTTCCCTTGTCCTCTGCATTAATACATAGAATTTATTATTTTTTTCATTCTCTATGATATTAGTACTTAAAATTGTTGTACTAAATTAATACTCACATAAATGTGTTGTAGAGAGAGGCGAACATGCAAGGAAATCATGCTACCCTTTCCTATTTAACCAATGAATATTAAAATATTAAAGCAATATATATCCACACCTTGATAGTTTTCCTTGTGATTTCCATAGAATTCAACAAATGTGTAGATGACACAATTCAACAATCTGTGCAGATGACCATGCACAATAGCACCGACAATAGAAATAAAATTTGGCTACTCAGATCAGTGCGATTGATCCTACTATTTTATCTACTTCCAATTATCCTTATTACATATGTAATATGAGTTCAAATATGTGTTAAGGTGCTGAGGTACTAAGGAATGTCAAAAAAAATGACCACCCAAGAAATGGATGAAAATGGATACTACTATAAGATGTAATTCTGCTTTGAACCTTAGCTTATGGAGCAACATAAAATGACAGGAATACAAAATCCTTAACGTCTCATCACAAGATATGTATTTTAGGATGTGATAGGTCTCTTCATCCCAAGGGTAAGGTAGGCTCTCTCTTCTCACTTCATTTTTATCTTCTACAAGATTTTCTCTATGAATGAAAAAGTTTTTCCTAGCTGTAACACTTATTGGTTTATCCTCCTTGCTCCATCGAACTCCCTAGGGTAGGGTTGTCACTTTGTGATTGAGTTCAACATTTAAGGAGATGACAAGTCCTCTAACAATAGTAGCAACACTATTTTCTCCCTGATAATTTAGTTCCATGGAAAACTCTTGAGTTATCTCATCATCATACACGTTTAATTTCTCAAAGAACGCCACCCACTGATGTCTCAAGAAAATGTCTAGAATAGGGGGGTGTTGATGGATTCTTTTTGTGTCTGTGAGTTCTTTTCTGTTGAAACCTCCCCCCATTTCTCCCACTGGTCCTTATCAGGGTTATTTTGGGTGAATTTCAATTTTGGCCTAAGAGCAGTCTTGAGTGCAAAGATAGTGTCATTTTTTTCCTTTTTATCAGAGGAAGAGAAAGATGATAGATTTTTTTATCAAAAAAATAGACTTTCCAGTGTCCCTGTCTTACTTTCTTATATATTAAATTTCAAAGAAAACTACTACACAATTGTTTGCTACAGGATACCCAATTTAAGCATACTTCCTCATGAAGGTGTATAGGAATTAGAGAGAGAGGAGGCCACTTACTCTTTTTAGGATGACTCTCTTATGTGCAAGAGATTTTGAAGACAATCTATCGTGTTTTTTGCTCCTTTTTCTCCCCTTAATTCCGCCTGTAGCTTCTTCTATGTGCTTCAAGTAGCAATTCAAACCCTCCTGTAGCACGTTCTATAACAATGCCTGTAAACATGCAAACTCAGTCTGTAGTAGCTCGGTGGCACCCTAAGTAGTCTCTGGTAGCATCTAGCTCATCCTTCTCCAACATTTTTTTAGAAATGAGATATTGTGCAAATGGAGTCGAGCCTTGTATTTTTTATTCCTTTTTGGGGTAAAAGCTCAAAGCGCTTTGATGACTTTCCTTTTGCATGAGTTTCATTTTTTGAACCGATGTCCTCACTCCTCATAATCATCACCCTACTTAACTTGACTTTTCTGCATTCCATGGTGGCTAAGTAAACTATAGTTAACTGATCGAAGGTGGCCAAGTCTACTGCCAACCTCCAACCCACAAAAATTCCATTCTCGGTCATTAAATGCATTTTTTCCATTATGTGCATAGAGAAAATGTGAGGGGTGTCATACTTAACCGTATGTGTGATGTAAAATTGTTGGAGATTCCTTCATTCTTGTGTTGGGCTTAATAATAGGATGATTTTGAAGCTATTGATTTCATTTGTTTTCTTCTGCACAGGTCTTCATAGCATGATGATTTTTTACTGATGAAATCCCTTCTCCTTTTTTGTTGTTTGCTGGCCTCTTTTCACTGCTCATTCTGCAATTGTTGAAATGGATGGATGACCTGTCATCTGCTCTCTAGGGATTGAAAGAAAACATTACAATACCAAAACTCAGCTACAACTGCAAAATTAAACAAACAAATCTCAAACAACATAGAAAATTTTAGGGATGAATGTTCGCCCTTTGGCGAAATTAAGGGGTTTTAAATTTTTAGTGGGCGAATATTTTGTATCATAGTACATTTTTACAAATCACCTCAAATAGCCCACCTTATTTTAAGGGAGAGGGTAAAAAAGGTAAATTTAGCCCTTGAAATTAGGAGTTACAACCTTCCATTCGCCCATTTTCAAGAATAGGTTTTGTTTAAGTGAATCCATTCGCCCATTTTCAAGAATAAGTTTTATTTAAGTGAATCCTATCGGCCAAAGGCCCAAATACCATATTTCTAAAACAGGTATGGTAAATTAATAAAAATATAAATAGATGAGAGGTATGGTAAATAAATAAAACATTTTTTATATTTACTCCATAAGTCACCTTATATACATGCAAGGGTGTAAACAAATAAAAATATAAGTAAAGTGGAGGTATGGTAAATAAATAGAAATATAAATAAACTAGACGCATGGTAAATAAATAAAACCTCTTTTTATATTTAGTCCATAACCCTCATTCTATTTATGAAGGCTCGAGAAAGAGGTTTTATTTAAGTGAATCATATGGGCCAAATACCATATTTGTAAAAGAGGTATGGTAAATTAATAAAAATATAAATAAACGAGAGGTATGGTAAACAAATAAAACATTTTTTTATATTTACTGCATAAGTCACCTTATATTTACTAACACTCAAAAAATGTGTTATATTTAGGTGAAACCTATGGGCAAAATACTATGGGACAAATACCATGGACTAGATTGTTATTAATACCATGCAAAAAAACATTATTAACCCTAATATTAATATTAATAAAAATAAAAATGGCACATGGTATTGACCCATGGTATTCACCTAGAATGTAGCCTATTTAAATGGGGAATTAAACCAACATAGATCCATCTTTACTCTGGATCTACTAACCCCCGAGAGGTATCAAATATCGTGATATGCAAACTAGCATAGAGTGAAAAAATATTTGATTCGATCAAGAGTAAAAATGGATGTTGTAATTTAATGTATGTTAAACATTTTAGCTTGGCTAAAATAAAAAATAAAATAAAAATAAACTATTAATTTTATTAATTTTTATAAATTACTAATAATAATGTTTAAGCTCCAGGTTTATGATAACCCATGGTAATACCATGGTATTCATGTGAGCATAGACTATTTAAAGGGGAAATTCTATCATCTTAGATCCATCTTAATTCTGGGTCTACCAAGTGCTTAGAGGGATAAATAGATTTCATCCCCCTAAGATTGGTAGATGTGGAGTTAAGATGGATATAGGTTGGTTTTTATGATAATGAAGATATTAAATAGACTTAGGAAATTATATTCTAAAAACATCTTAAGGTGAATGGTTAAAGCATAGACATTGGACAAGTATATTTGTATACTTCCGTTTTAAACTGAAACAAATCCAGGGCTAAAAGTAATGGATTGATTGCACTGGTCATCCTTCTATAACTTTCCAACATATGTTGGAGTAAACAAATTGTAATTTGGGTGATTTTTCTAATTGCAAATAGGAACATACTTGTGTATTGGCAGGGTGGTTACGAGGTCCCTAGAAGTGTTGAATTTGAATTTTTCTTGGTTTAATATATAGTATTAGGTTTTTTCTCATGCTTTCTGTGAATGGCACGGGTGAATTTTATCCTACACCCGCTAGGTTATCGATATGTAATTTCGGTAATTTTGATTTCAAAAGATATTTTAAAGAAATGCAATGATTTCATTTGTGTATTCAATAAACACATGATTTTATAATTGAGTAAAATATTCGCCATGCCCGGTGAGAGATTCGCCAAAAAATTATATATACATATCATATTATTGATAAAATCGCCTTCCATTTTTCCTATATACCATGGAGATTTGCCCATTTATTATACATGTAAATTTACGGGGGGTTCTTAAAATTTTCCCTGTCAAATAGAGAGTGGGAAGTCCACCGCTTGTTGATTATCTATATTTATACAAAATCTGAGTCGGTTACCTAAATTAAATTTGCCTCTTCAAGTATTGATGAGGCAAGACAGTGTTGGCCCTTCAAACTTTGGTGTGTTGAGGTGGTGAATACTTAGGCGGTGTGGCGGTGAAGAGTTCGGTGGTGCGATAATTACATATCAGCATTCTCCCCCTTAATTATCTCACCAAGGATTTTCTAAATGTCTACAAATTGATCTTGTAATATGTAGAACTCCACAAACATTTTATTTAGTTGTTATTATCTTCTCTTTGGGGATTCTTCACAATAGGCATTCTTCTTCTCTCTCTTGTACCTACATAGAATTGATCACTGCTATCCATATGAAAAGAAATCCATCTAACGAGGTACATGGTTACCATCCACTGTACTCGCGAGTTCTATAGGAATCCTTTTCACCTACATGGTTCATTAATCATGTTAAACTCTTCGTGACTTGATTCCTTAAATTCTGATTCTAGATCACATTTTAACTTCCTCAATTACACATCAAGCTTAGATACGAGTACACCTACCACCCTTGTATCTACCTAGTGGTTAATTCCACAACTTGATGTCACATCCTCTCTCTACTGAAGAGCTATAAACACTACATTCCTTACTCAACAAATACTCATCAAGCTTAGATATGAGTACACCCTCGTATCTACCTAGTGGTTAATTCCACAACTTGATATCACACCCTCTCCCTACCTAAGAGGGATAAACATTCCCTACTTCACTCAATAAGGCTTACAACATACTTGGCCAAATCAACTTTGGGGTGTCGGGTACAACTGATCATGCACCCCTTACAACACAAATGCCTCGTTACAACAATCTCAAGTTAGGTACATTAAACACAAAGGTTAACAAAACCCATAACTCATTTAGATTTCATCAGAATCCGTTAATATCATCTTGCAGACTAATGGTAACTTCAAGAACCCTCTTTGTCTGCATTATCCTCATCATAATTTTACATCAATGAATTTAGAGTGAAAAAATCATGACATGTATTTCTTTCATATAAAAGATATTAAATGTAGCCTCACACTGCAGACTCAACTCAACACATAAACAATTAAATGCTTACCACACCACGAAATTTGTTTCTGACTGCACCATAGGGAATTTGTTCCAACTTAGCAACATGTAAGCATATCATTCTTGGCAAAAATTTTCAGCACACTATCATCACCTTTATAGTCCTCTTCAAGCTTCAAAATAACCTTATCAGTGTCAATACTAAAACAAGCATTTTTCTCTAGTATTCATCTAATCGATGCATCGAGGACAAGTCTTCTTCTTCTTTCAATAAGAGAACATAATTTAATGTTTTATAGATATTTTCCTCGCATCAGCTTCAGAATGAGGCACCTGAATTGAGAATAAATAGTCAAACTCAACAATTTTCACAATGGATGCGAATTTTTGTAGGTGTGATCGAATTACCAAAAACTCCCCTCTCCTAATTCTATACCATTGATGGGTCTTTTTCATCTTCCATATGCAAATGAACTGCAATTATCGATGTTGTTTATATGCTCTATTTTCAAATAATTTTGATCTATGTAATATTTTTGAGATACACAGATCTAGATCTGCAAAACAATAAACAAGCTTGCAAGAGAAGGAAGGAAGCGAGCAAGAATTGAGAAAAGAATGAAAAATTGATTCTACAATATTAGTTTTAGAATAAATACATAAAAGCAACTAAGTTAAGCTTAGTTGTACATGCAATAACTAAAGCTAACTAAAGCTAAGTGTGCTTTATCTTATGTTAATGTGTACATGTGCCACATGCAAGCAATAAGTTAACTGGAGCTAATCTAGGTGCATGTACACCAACACAGCTAGTCTAAGTGCATGTACACCAACAACTGGAGCTAATCTAGGTGCATGTACACCAACACCCCCCCTTAAGCATAACTTAGGTGAGTGTGATGCAAAATGAATGAGTCCCGGCAACACGACCATTTTAGGTACCCATATACAATGCATAAAAAGGAGGAAAGAGGGAAAACCCAGTGGGAAGAAAACCCCCCCTCAAAATATAATGCAAAAGTAGAGAAAAGACAACTGCTAGGCAGTCGTGTCCTTCACCCCGAGACGATCTCGCAGGAATCGAAACTTCTGCTCAGTGAAAGTCTTGGTGAAGATGTCAGCAATCTGCTCGGAACTAGGACAGTACTGAAGATCGATGATCCCATCATGAATGAGTTCTCTAATGAAGTGCATGTGGATCTCGATGTGTTTGGTATGCTGCTGCTGCACTGGATCTCTGCAAAACTTTAGCGTACTTTGATTATCGCACTAGATGACAATTGGATGATGGACACTAATCCCAAGCTCAGATAGTAAATGTTGTAGCCAAATTTCCTGAATAGTGGCATTGACTGCTCCTCTATACTCGGCCTCTGCTGATGATAAAGCAATGGCAGCCTGCTTCTTACTTGACCAAAAAATTGGGCCGGATCCCAAACTAAGTACATAACCGGAAGTAGACATGCGATCAATGGTGTCGCCAGCCCAGTCTGAATCTGTGAACCCGATGAGATTCAAAGAAAAATTGGTTGCATAATGAATCCCATAGGTGATTGTCCCCTGGAAATATCGAAGGATGCGCTTTGCAGCATTCCAGTGTAACTCATGTGGCTCCTGCATGTATCTGGAAACTGCCCCGACAGCATAGGAGAGATCAGGACGGGAGTGAGTGAGATAAATAAGACTTCCGACAAGCTGGCGATACAATGTGCAATCAACCAATAGTGTGTCTTTGCCATTCTCAAGCTTTATCCCTGATAAGAAAGGTGTGGCTGCTGGCTTGCAGTCACTCATGTGAAATTGTGCCAAAAGATCTCTGGCATATTTTGGTTGAGAAATGGTAATGCCAGAATCACGCTGATGGATCTCTAGTCCAAGGAAGAAATTTAGCAAGCCCATGTTTGTCATAGAAAACTGCTTATGCAATGCAGTTTTGATGTTAGTAATGACAGAAGCTGAACTACCCGTTATCAAAATATCATCTACGTAGAGTACTATGATAAACAAGGAGTCAATTTTCTTTAGAAAATAAACATTGGAATCAGATTTGCAGCGTACAAAAATTTGAGATAACAAATAAGAATCCATCTTTGCATACCATGCTGTAGGTGCCTGCTTGAGGCCATAGAGAGACTTCTTTAGTTTGCATACCAAAGATGAATTCTGCATGTATCCCGGTGGCTGCTCCATGTAGATTTCCTCCTCGAGATCACCATGAAGAAAGGAATTCTTTACATCCATATGATGCACCTCCCATCCTCTTGCTGCTGCAATGGAGAGAGCTAGCCGAATGGAATCCATTTTTGCCACTGGAGCAAAAGTCTCATCATAGTCAACACCATGTACTTTCTGAAAACCTTTTGCTACCAATCGTGCCTTATATCTACTAACTTGGCCATTTGATGCTTTCTTGGTCTGGTAAACCCACTTGCATCTCACAAGTTTGCGATTTGAAGGTAGCAGAACCAAATCCCAAGTCTGGTTCTCAATGAGAGAGTTATATTCCTCATCCATGGCGGCTTCCCATTCAGGATGCCCATTTGCTTCTGCATAAGTTTGTGGATCAGATCCATGCATCATATAAGCATGCATGGGCATGGATGGCTCCATAGCTAAGAGTGCTTGCAGATCTTCCTCAAACAAAGGGATAGAGGCAGGATCATCAAGGATATCACTGATGCTGCGCCATTTTTGTGTTGAAGGTGGTCGAGAATCTTCTGAACTACATGCAGAAGTATGATCTCGATGTTCAACAACTGGTGGTCTAACATGGGTCACAGGAAAAGACTCATCTTCATCAGAATGCTGGTCTGAAGTTTCATCTGCATACTCATCAATGAGTGGTGATGAAAATTTGGTAACAAGTTCATCTACTGGTGCATGCGAAATATCTTCGTCAAACTTTACACTCCTTTCAATAAAGAGCTCTTCAGTGTGGATATCAAGAAATCTGTACCCTTTGAATTCATTAGAATATATAACAAACATGCATGCTTTGCTTTGAGGCTCCAAAGCCTTTCTCTTCTCTGGAGGAATGTGGGCCCATGCTCGAGATCCAAAAATGCGGAGATGAATAACTTCAGGTTGCATACCAGTCCAAGCCTCAAAATGTGTTTTTCCAGTAACAGATTGATGAGGAGATCTGTTCTGGATGTATGAGGCACAATTAATAGCTTCGGCCCACAATTTCGACGGAAGAGATCTTGCATGCAACATGAAATTAGCCATCTCTTTCAAAGATCGATTTTTCCTTTCAGCCATGCCATTTTGCTGTGGAGTGTAAGGAAATGTATGCTGCAACTGTATGCCTGCTTCATCACAAAGATTCTTGATATCTTTGTTGGCATATTCCGTCCCATTATCTGTGCCGAGTATTTTGATGCGTTTTCCAGACTGATTTTCTGCATGCTCTTTGAAAATCTTTAGATGTTGAAAAACTTCAGACTTGAGTTTCAAGAAGTAAACCCAAGTGAATCTTGTGTAATCATCTATAAATGACAACACATATCTTGCTTTGCTCATTGAAAGCACTGGAAATGGACCCATGAGATCACTGTGTACAAGTTCCAAAGGTGAAGAGGCTCTCCATGCATGCCCCTTCTCGAATTTTTCTTGTGGATGCTTTCCAAGAGCACATCCATTACAAACACCATATGAAAATTCAATGGTTGGCAATCCTTTGACCATCCCTTGCTTACTAAGCTATTGCATATATATCTGAAATTCAAGTGCCCAAATATCTCGTGCCAAATCCTACTTTCTTCATTTGCATGCGTAAGTAGCAAAATAGAATCTGATTGAGGAACAAAATCAGAAAATGTATACAGACGAGATTGATCATTTACCTTGCCAGATGCAATCTTCAAATTGGTTTGCATGTCATAAATGCTCATGGAATCTGGGGTAAATTCCACTTTCCTTCCACTGCCTGTGTGTGTCATCTGATACACTGAGAGATGATTCACAGAAAGCCTTGGAATATGCAAGACATTTTCAAAACTTCCATCTTCGAATTGCACTCTTCCTTGTCCAGTTGCTGCAACTGTAGAATTATCCCCCATGAGAATGGGAGGACCTGAGTATGCATGTAGAGAAGAAAAGGATTCCTTTGAAGAAGCCATATGATGTGAAGCTCCTGAATCGATGATCCATTCTTGTGGTGCAGAATGAAGAGCAATCAAAGCATCCCCATTACCTCTTGGATCTCCAGACTTCTTCTTAGCATTCTCAGGAATGTGGTCTCCAAGATTGTGTTGTTGGAGTGTCTGCGCCATAATATCTATAGTCTTCTTCATGCATGCAGATTTAGGATGAAAACCATGGTGGCAATAATTGCACATTGATTGCCCTTTCGTTCCTTTCCTTTCCTTTGAGCCAGATGATCCATCAGGGGGTTTGGGATGTCCTCCCTTTCTTGGATTAGGATCCTTCTTCCCTTTTCCTTTCTGATGGTCTTTGGAATTTGCCTTTCCTTTTGCATGCACAGTAAGTGCATGCGCTTTGGAATTTTTAAGTGTGCCCATTTTGATGAGCTTATCTTGATCATGCATCAAAGACTGAATAAAAGAATCCAGTGAGGGCATCTTCCAATCTGCACCAGTTGCAGATCTGACTGTGTGGAATGTAGAGACGAATACTGCATACTCTGGACCAAGTTTTGATAAAATGGAAAGAATCAACTAATTTTCTTTCTTGGATTTGTCGATCCCACATCCTTTCAGCTGAACCAACAAGGCTTTATACCTTGTGAAAAAATCTTGAATGCTCTCAAGGTTTCTCGGATCTAATGAGTTTAACTCATTTTCGAGAATGTGACCTTGGATTTCATCCTGTTTTCCAAACAATCCTTCCAATCTTTTCCATACTTCATTTGGAGTTGAACATGATTCAACATGAAATAGCAGTTCCAGAGAAATAGATAAACATAGGATGTCGAAGGCCTCGTCCATGCGATTGAAATATCTTGTTTTCTCCATTGCCGATGTTGGTTCAACTTCTGTTTCCATGGTTATTCGAAATAAGCCTCTACTTCTGAGATGAAGTTGAATCTTTGGCTTCCATTTGAAATAATTATATGGAGTGAGAATTGCCGATTGTGGAAACTCCAATTTAGACTCCATTCTTTGTTGTTTCTTCAATATTCTGAACCTGCAAATAAAATTGCTTGTGAACTGATTACAAATCCATGTGCTCTGATACCATGTAAATTTTTGAGATACACAGATCTAGATCTGCAAAACAATAAACAAGCTTGCAAGAGAAGGAAGGAAGTGAGCAAGAATTGAGAAAAGAATGAAAAATTGATTCTACAATATTAGTTTTAGAATAAATACATAAAAGCAACTAAGTTAAGCTTAGTTGTACATGCAATAACTAAAGCTAACTAAAGCTAAGTGTGCTTTATCTTATGTTAATGTGTACATGTGCCACATGCAAGCAATAAGTTAACTGGAGCTAATCTAGGTGCATGTACACCAACACAGCTAGTCTAAGTGCATGTACACCAACAACTGGAGCTAATATAGGTGCATGTACACCAACAATCTACACAAAATTCATCTTGAACCCATGACATCAATGCCTTCCTTGGATTGCAATTCCAAATCCTTATAGCCACCAGCCCACACGGTTCTTCACTCACAGTCCAACTTCTCTTCTATGTTGGAGATCAGATGCACAACAGAATTAAATCAAATACACAGCAGATAAATCAAGCACATAAAACACAGGAATTAACGTGGTTCACCCAACCAATCTGGGCTACGTCCACACAACATAGGCATCGGCAATCTTATTAATCAAACAGGAGATTACATAAACTCTCACCCTCATAGCAAACAATCTGAATGGTTGCCTGTTATATAGCAAAGAGAATCTAACAACCTGATTAACTCACTCACATCAAATATAGGAGGCATTAATCATCTCCCAACAACCTGGAGCTAATCTAGGAACTGATTCCTATTGTTGTCATCAACTGAGATTTTGCCTATCTTATGTAAAACAGAAAATCTCAACAATCTCCACCTTGACAACAATTAGCCTGATGCCCTGTTATTATTATTTTATCTTTTCTGCAAGCCAAGAGAAGCCAAACACCAGCGTAGCTTCTCTAACAAAACTGGTTTCGTGAACATGTCTGCACAATTCTCCTTTGTATGCACCTTTTCAAGAGAGAGTCCCCTTTCAGTGATAACCTGTCTTACAAAATGGTACTTAATTGGAATATGCTTTGATTTACTATGATAGGTCGGATTCTTAGCCAAATGTATTGCACGTTGACTATCACAAAGTAACCTGATGTTGTCCTGTAACCTACCAAACTCACCAAGCAAACATTTCAACCAAACCGCCTCTTTGCAAGCATGCGAAGCAAAAATGTATTCTGCTTCAGTAGTGGATAAAGCGACAATGTTCTGTAGCTTTCACATCCAGCTTATAGCTCCACCTGCAAGAGTAAAGACATACCCTGAAGTTGACCTTCTCTTATCCAAATCACTTGCAAAATCGGAATCAACATATCTGCAAACAAACTCACTACTCTTATTGTAAGTGATACAATAACTACTTGTGCCTCTCAGATACCGAAGCACCCATTTCACTGCTGACCAGTGTTCTTTACCCGGATTTGCGATGTACCTGCTGACAACCCCAACTGCATGTGAAATATCTGGTCGAGTACAAACCATCGCATACATTAAACACCCTACTACATTGGCATATGGAATTCGAGACATATAATCCTTTTCTTCATCTGTATTAGGACATAAACTCGAAGAAAGCTTAAAATGGGAAGCTAAAGGGACTGAAACAGGCTTCACATTATTCATACCAAACCTCAAAAGTATTTTCTCAATATACTTTTGTTGTGATAACCATAGCTTACCATTGCTCCTGTCTCTGAAAATCTCCATGCCCAAAATCTGTCTTGCTGCTCCTAGATCTTTCTTATCAAATGTCCTTTCCATCTGAGCCTTCAACCTATTGATTTCTTCTATGCTTTTGCTTGCTAAAAGCATATCGTCAACATACAATACCAAGATAATGAATATGCCATTATTCAACTACTTAAAATAAACACAATGATCATATTCACTTCTAACATATTTCTGACTCAACATGAAAGAATCAAACTTCTTATACCACTGCCGAGGCGACTGCTTCAGGCCATATAATGACTTCTTGAGCCTGCAGACAAATTTCGCATTGCAATGGTGAACAAACCCTTCCGGTTGTTCCATATATATTTCCTCATCTAAGTCACCATGTAGAAATGCAGTCTTAACATCTAACTGCTGCAACTCTAAATCAAGCAAAGCCACTAATGCTAACACAATTCTAATTGAAACAATTTTAACCACCTGTGAAAAAATCTCATGAAAGTCAATACCGGCTTTCTGAGAAAACCCTTTTGCAACCAGCCGTGCTTTGTACCTGTCTTCCGTATCATTCACACCCCGTTTCAGCTTGAAAACCCATTTACACCCCACAGTTTTCCTGCCTTTCGGAAGCTCAACCAGATCCCATGTGCCGTTCTTACTGTTTAGTCAATTTAGTGTTGTCTAAATTGCTATCATAAATTGTCAACCCGGGGCTCTTAAGCTGATGAAGTGAAGGTGTACAGTATGTACTTAAGTAACCTCTTAGATCTTTTTGTCGTTTGGGGGTGTTGTGGTCATTTTAACTTCCTAAGATGGAGTGATGATTTTATAAACAAATGAGTGATTTGTGTGTGTATGGTGGTTTCTAAATGAGTGAGTGTGTGTAACTGGTGGTTTCTAACTACCTTCTAAACTTGCAAAGAAAGAGCTTGAAAGAAATAGCTTGAAATGAAACTGAAAGCAAAGCATAAAAAAAACCACTTTCTAATGGCACTAGTCACTACTCATGCTGCTGCAATAAAAAGGTAAGAAAAACCACTTTAAAGACCAATCATAATGTTCATCTCTTCCTAACACTCTGTTTCCAACATATAGTACTATGTGAAACACGATTAAGAAGTAGTTAGATATAAGTCTAAAAAGTAATCAAGCTCTAAGATGACAAATTATAACACCACTGTGCCTCTCTCCAACATTCTGCTTCCAACATACATTGTAATGTGTAACAAGTGAAGAAAGAGTTAGTGATATAAGTCAAAAACTACTCAAAGCAAGCTGTGATTTATTAGTATTCTGATCTCTTAAAGATGAACAACTTATGATAAGGAGACCATCAATATGTTAGCATACAGCTTGAGAAACTAAACTAGAAATCAAGCTAGAAAAACAGAATAAAGGCAGCAACTATGAATATGACAACTGAAAATACCATTAGAGATAAAGCAAATACAACAAAGACACACAATCCCGGGCTAACACCTGCAGAAAACAATCCTGATCAGTTAAAGTAAATGCTGGAAATGGAAGTAAATCAAAACTGTACATGTATTAAAGAAAAGGAAAATTGCTGAATTCAAAAGAAGGAAATGACAAGAACATAAAGGTAAATTTACTATACAAAGGCTGTTATGAATGGGGGCCCTCCATCCACAAAACCCAAGGAAAGATCAGCTACTTGAAGATGGGCAAAACAACAGTCTTCTATTAATTCATCATACAGAAATTACAGTGAAAAGTGCTGAAACAGCAGCTTCAAAACAGAGTTTCTGTACACACTAAAATCGTAGCAATTACATAAACAAAGCAACTAAAGACTAATCCTTAAGCGTGCGCAGACGCTGAATTTTATAGGCATATGAACAACTGCCTACTGCGTAAAACATGAAACTAGAAATTAACTGATAGTCATGCTAATTAAATGGTACAGCAACACGTAAACAGGTTCATGTGTTATCTGGAGGGTACGGTCGTCATGGAGGTTGAATCCAAGGTTGGATCCTGTCTCCCATAACCTGCGTAGCGTGGAGGAATCACCATCTGGAGTGACGTGACCTTTCAGCTCACGCAGCACCGTTTGAGCTGGCTTTGTTGACCGAAGTTGTATCCACGTTGATCGGAGGTGTGCGTGGCGTTGCTGACCGGACCAATAGCATAGGAACCTTTAACACCTTCATTCCCACGTGCCCATGTGATTCGTTTTTCAAAATGACACGTGGAACATAGAGATCAATGAAAAGGCTGCGGAATTACTAGATAGCTGCGGAATTGCTGAATGGCTGCGGAATTGCCAGACAGCTGCGGAATCTCTGTGCATATTTCAAAAATCTAGACAAACAGTCAAACATTAGCAAAGTTAACCAATCATGCTTAAAGACATCAAATGTAATGATCTGGGTAGGTTTATGAGGAAAATAGGGCAAAAGAGAGGGATAAGTGAGGAAAAGATGTAGGTAATGATAGATAATTAGGTGCAAGTTAGAGGCTCTACATACCCCCACTACGAGGGTGTTGCATGTCCTCATGCAACGATAACATTGTTTAATCCACCTGCTGAGATGCCTCTGCTAGGACATCTAGTCTTCTCCTCTTCCTCTGTGTAGCCACATTGACTCTTGGTTTCCTCACCAAGCATCTGAATTTTAAATGGACCAAAGCTCTGCTTAGCTTCCTGCATTTCTTCTTTAGCTTTCTGTTTTTCCTTTGCCAAAGGCCCAGATGAAGCATGGTATTATCGTGGACCATCTTGTCCACTTTAGCTTGCTCCTTCAATTTTTCATTCTCTTGTATGATGTGGCGATTTAAAACTTCAAGCTCAAAAATTTCCTGTTTGAGTGAGTGAACTTGCTGCTCAAGAGGTAGAACAGTGCTTGGACCAGCAGCAGCTTGTTCTAACGTCTCCAGGTAGTTATAAACTTTTTTCTGATCTGGGTCAATCTCTGGTGACCTCTTTAGACTAGGCTCATGCTCAAATTCGGGTTCATGCTCAAAAGGACTTTCCTCACGTGGAGGACTAGTCTGAACATGCTCAACATGTGGAGGGCTTTTCTCAAAGTAAAGTCTTGTAGCAACCTTTTCAGGTGTGCTCAAGTCAATAATGAGTGACTCTTTATCCTTTGTGGACCCCACTTTGTCTTGTAGCCTGCTGCTCCCCCTCACGGTGGTGATGCTCTGTTTTTCCTTTTGTTGCTTTTGCTTTTGTTTTTGCATCTTCTTGGAAAGGGCAGCCTCATGAAGTTGGGCCAATCTATGTGCCAATGGCTGAGTGTCCTCTTCACTGGAATTTTCAGGAGTAAGGTAGGTTTCTTGGGCTATAGCTTTTCCTTTATCTTTCTTTTGTCTCTTCCTACTCTCCTTTTTCTTTTGAGCAGCCTCTTGGACAATTTCTTGCAGGGTTTCTGTAATGATTTCTTGGGCTGTTTGGTCAATGTCTACAGCAGGCTCAGGGTCATTTTCTTCTTCAGAATGATGTGCAGCAATTTCTTCTTCAACAAGGTCTTGGACAGTTTCTTCTTGGACAACAATTTCAGGGACAACAGTTTCTAATTGGACAACAATTTCTGGGGTAATTTCCTCTCTTCTTTTCCTTCTACTCTTTTTAGGCACTTGAGGTGAACCACCAGAGGCTTCCCCTATCTCTTGGAAATGATTCCTTACAAGAAATCTTTCCCATGTATCTCTTTTTGCTTTCAACTGTTCTTCAACTAGTATCTTGACAAGCCCATGATGATACAAATGTGGCTCAATGTTTCTTGGGTTTCTTTGGACTATTGAGCACACTTTTCTAAGGCTTGAGAGTAAAAAATATGGAAGGTTAATGTCATGCTCTCCTAAGAAATGCATCATAATTTTGGCATGGTAAATATATAGAATTCCAAACCTTCCCTCACATGTAAAGAATTTTTGTACTAGTAGAAGCAAAGCTGTCCATTCTTCTTTGACAAGATTAACAGGGATTCCCTTTGTAAAAATCCTAGTGTCCATACCTGGATTCTTCAGAATTTGCTTCCATTGCTGGTCTTTTACTGATCGGTTTTCAAACCATCTCTCCCCAGTTTGTGGTAGTGAAGTGGCCTGTGCTAAACTGCTTTCGGTGACTGTAAATTTCAGATCTCCTATATCCACTTGGTTGTCTTTGTCTTTGAAAGAACGTGCAAAAGCATTTGTGACCTCTCTATGGTAACCCTTGAATTTTTGGATGCACTGGAGCCAATTTGCCTTCTGCAAAGCGTCTTTGATTTGGGGATATCCTTCCAGAAATTTGGAGCCCTCTGGCTCTGCCCTCAAAAGTTTACCCATCAGCTCTTTGGGTTGTCTTACGGCTCTGTTTTAATACTTTGGAGAAAGGGTTATACGGCTTCAACAGTGGCTTCAACACAATAGATTTACGGCTTGAACATAACAGCCGTAATACACTCACAACAGTGGTCAAAGTTTAGCAGAGGAGAAAAAAAAAAATGAAACAGAGTATGGTTACGGTGGCAGAGTAGTGAATAGGGCAGAGCAGTGGAAAACAAGGGAAATGCGGAAGTGAATCAACAGCGTGAATGAGATTATACATGCGTAGGAGGGTTATGAATAATGGGAAGAAACGGTTAAGTCCCTTAGACATCGGTCATGAGTGTACATTTGGCTGCGGAATCATAACGCAGAGAGCCATAGTACAATTGTCTACGTCACTCAGTTACAAGAGTTTAAATGGAAGAGCAGTCGTGTTTGAGTTTTAAAATCGTGATGAATAGGGACCGTTAAGGCTGAGAGATACGTGGATTTCCGGTCGAGTAATGGAAAGGATTGGTAATCATTACATTAAATGGCTAAAAACACAATCCGGAAACCATGCAAAATGTTATAACCATAGGTTTAGAAATTAGATCATACCTTATGTATCCACGCTTTGATTCCTTTTGCTCATCTGACACTAACCTTTCATTGTTTATTGCTGCTACATGACCTTTTTTTTCAATTATTGCTGATGACTTTTGGACTGCAGATTCCTTCTTAAAACAGACTGTGTTTTTTTTTATGCAGGTGCAGAAAGTGTATCGGCTGCGGAATTGGGATGTTGGCTGCGGAATTGCTCCTCAGCTGCGGAAACTGCAGTGATACCCTTCTGTCTGCACAAAACAACTTTAGCTGTATGAAATAAATCTGACAATGACTTTATTGATGAGATGGAATGTAATGGATGGATGGATGGAAAGAAATGAGGTGGAGTGAGAGTGATTGGATGAATGAGATGGTGAATGAAGTGGATGAAATGGCGAAATGAGATGGAACAAGGAGGAGAGAGAGATTTTTTTTTTTTTTTTTGGAAAATGTGAGGTTTCAGGTGACCCTGATTTTCTCCTCAGATTTTCTGCATAGGACTGCCAATCAGAGACTGGTTTTCAGGCCTATACATTTGTATTTTTTTTTTTTTTTTTTCAAAAACCAAAGATTAGGCTGATGGAGGAGAAGAATCCTTCTCCACCAACCTGATTGCAGAATCTTCTTTAAACAACTTGACAAATTCCTCTTTTGAGAGTGGCTTCTGGTAGATCTTCAAGTGATGGCCATTCACAATAAGAGGAGTATGAAATTCATCAATAGTTTTCACTCGAACTGCTCCATTGCTAAAGACTTCATCAATCTCATATGGCCCAAGCCAATGAGTTTGAAATTTTCCTTTGAAGTCCTTAAATTTGGAATCAAACAATAGTGCCCAATCTCCTTTCTGAAACTTTCTTTCTTTGATGTGTCGATCATGCCATTTAGTTCTTTGGTGCTGAACTAGATCGGTCCTTAGAATTGCATCTTGTCTTATTTCATCTAGCTCATTTAGCTGGTCCATTCTGTGTTTTTGGGCTTCCGAGAGGCTCATCCCCAATTGGACTGCCATCTTGAAGGTCTTGATTTGGAACTCAATAGGGAGCAGGACTTCCTTCCCATAAACAAGTTCATAGGGAGAATGTCCTGTTGTGTTCCTCCATGTAGTTCTATAGGCCCATAAGGCTTCAGGAAGCCTTTCCGCCCAATCTCTTCTATGAAGATGAACAGTCTTGGTGATAATGCCTTCAAGAACTTTATTGGTAGATTCCACTTGGCCATTTGATTGCGGATGGTATGGAGTAGATGTTCTGTGCTTGATCTTATATTCCTCCATCAGCTTCTCCATCAATTTAGATGTAAATTGGCTTCCCTGATCTGTCACAATTTCTCTTGGGACACCAAAACGAGTAAAAATATCCTCAAAAAGAAATTGAACAACTGAATTTTCAGTGGCAGAAGGCAATGCCTTGGCTTCTACCCACTTAGTAACATAATCAGTACAAACCAATATATACTTCTTTTGCTTTGATGGTGGATTAATAGGTCCAACGAAATCTAGAGCCCATTTCTCAAAGGGTTCGATGCATACCTGTGGCTGTAGTGGCATTTCATTTGAAGGAGTTGGTCTCCCAACTCTTTGGCAGCTGTCGCACCTTCTAACATACTGCTTTGCATATTTAAAGAGAGAAGGCCAATAATATCCTAGAGAAAGGATTTTATAGGCTGTCCTCTTGTCAGCAAAGTGTCCGCCGCATGGTTCATCATGACATGCCTTAAGGATGTCAGGCATTTCATCTTCCCGAACACATCTTCTGATTATACAATCTGGCCCTGTTTTGAACAATTCATTAGAAATCCAAGAATAATGTGAACTCTCCTGAATGATTTTCCTTTTCTCATTAGGAAATAAGTGTAGAGGTAGCTTCCCTGTAACTAGATAATTAGCAATATCTGCATACCAAGGAGTCTTGGTAGTTACTGCAAACAAGTATTCATCTGGAAACTTATCTTCTACTGGACAATCTTCATTAGTGTTTTGGATTCTAGACAAGAAATCAACTACTGTGTTTTGTTTCCCAGGTCTATCTAACACAGTAATGTTGAATTCTTGTAAAAGTAAAAGCCATATTGTAACTCTGCCATTAGTAACAGGTTTGTTCATGAGATATCTAATTGCAGAGTGATCAGTATGGACAAAAGTTTCATAGCCAGTTATATAATGTCTAAACTTGTTAATTGCATGAACAATGGCTAGAAATTCTTTTTCAGTCACAGTGTAATTTAACTCAGTGGGAGTCAAATTTTTACTAGTGTAATAAATGGCATAAGGGATCAAATCCTTTTGTCCCAAGACAACTCCTAGAGCCGTATCTGAAGCATCAGTAGAAATGTGGAAAGGGAGTTTCCAATTTGGCCCCCTTAAGATGGGTGCTTCAGATATTCTAGTCTTTAAAGTTTCAAAGGCAGACTGACACTCAGGATCCCATTTGAACTCACAGTCTTTGGTAAGCAATTTGGAAACAGGAGATGCTATCTTAGTGAAGTTTTCAATAAATCTTCTGTAATATCCAGTAAACCCAAGAAAACTTCTAACATCTTTCTGGCAATTTGGAACAGGTAACTTGGAGATGACTTCCACTTTGGATCTATCAACCTTAATCCCATCTCCTGAAATATGATGTCCTAAAACAATCCCTTCAGTAAACATCATAAAACACTTTTCACGACTTAAAGAAAGATTTGTTTCCTTACATCTTATCAGTACTTTTTCCAAATTTTCCAAAGCTTCTTCAAATGTATTACCATAGACTGTAAAATCATCCATATAGACCTCTACACAATCATGGATTAGATCTGAAAAGATACCTAATACAGCCCTTTGAAAAGTAGCAGGTGCATTGCATAATCCAAAAGGGAGTACTCGGTAGGAAAAATTCCCCATGGACAGGTGAATGTGGTCTTATCTTGATCTTCAGGTGCCACCTGAATTTGATTATACCCACTAAAACCATCCAAGAATGAGAAATACTTTTTACCTGCTAAGGTGTCTAGTACCTGATCAATAAAAGGTAGAGGGAAATGATCCTTTAAGGTTGCCTTGTTCAATTCTTGATAATCAATGAAAACTCTCCATTTACCATTCTTTTTGGGAACTATAACCAAGGGAGAAACCCATTGGCTATCTGAAATGGGGTAAATGAAGTTTACCTTGAGTAATTTCTGGAGTTCTTCTTTCACGATTTCCCTAAGGTTTGGATTCATCCTTCTCTGCGGTTGCCTAATAGGTCCGTTGTTTTCTTCAATATAGATGTGATGAATACAAGTCTTAGGATCGATTCCTTTCATGTCAGTGTATTCCCATGCAAATGCAGTAGAATGTTTTTGCAAAAGTTTGGTTAATTTTTCTTGTTGTGGTCTTTCCAAGTTTCTGTTAATGTTCAATGTTTTTCCTGGAAGGATTTCAACTGTAGAACTACCAAACTCTTCCATTGAGAAGAGAGGCATCTGTCTAGAGGAGAGATATTCAATGTCCGCATCTAACTGAAACTGTGTAGAGTCATATTCTAAAGATATTTCAAAATTTTCTAATGTGTTTAGGATTTGACTGTCTTCACTGATCTCAGAGATGGTTAGAACAGGTTGTATAGTATACTCATCATCGACCCACTCATCTTCTCCTATTTCTGTTATTGCCTTTGCTGGAGGATACAAGTTGAATTTCTTGGTGGAATTACCATCTGATATATACATGTCCCCAGACCTACAACTGATAAAAGCATCAGCTGTTGCTAGCCAAGGTCTTCCTAAGATAAGAGGATGTCCTCCTAGATTGTTCTTGGGAGTTAAAATCATAAAATCAACTGGATATTCCCAAGAGTCTAGGGAGACTGGAATGTCTTCCATTACACCATCAGGTTTAATGATTGATCGATCTGCAAGTTGCAGTAAAGTAGGTGTAAAGAGAAGGTTAGGAAGCTTTAACTGATCCATGGTCTGTCTACTCATGATGTTGATAGCGGCTCCTAAGTCAATCAAAGTATTTTGGATTTCAACCCCATTAATATGAGTTTTGACAATAGGGCTACCGGGATCCACATACTTTTGCATGGTAATCTTACCCATCATAATGTCTGCAATTTTTCCAACTAGATGTATCCTTTTGGTATCTCTGGTTCTCTTTCCTGTTTTCTTCAAACTCAACTCCTTTATTGTCTTTGCTAGAATGGGAATTTCCTTAATGGCTTGTAACAAGGGGATCTTGATACAGACATTCTTCAATTCATCTAGAAAACTATAGTCAGGCAACCAAATTTGCTTTTCCACTCCTTTGTCAATTTGTAATCTTTCAGGAAAAGGAGGTGTAGCTAAAGATGTAGGTTGCTCAACTATGGGAGTTGTGGGGGTTGATTCTTTTTCTTTTTCTTTTTGGATATTTGGGTTTTGAAGTGATAGTTCAGAACCCTTATTGACTTTAAGAGATTCTTCCTCAGAAATGCTTGGCTGTTGAACATTTGTAGAAGGTTGATCTAGGATTCTACCTGATCTGAGTTGTACTTCATTGAGAGGGACAACCATATAGGTAGGGAATGGTTGACCTTCCATCATGTAAGCATTTTAAGGGTTCCTATTATTGGGATTTGGTAATGGCTGAGAGGGAAGTTGATTTGACTTCTGTTGGGATTGAAGCAAGAGTTGAGAATTTTGATTTTGTGGAGGAGGTTGTTGTTGTTGAGGGTATGGCAATGATAGTTGTTGACCTTGATTTGGAAGTTGTGGAGCTTGCTGGTTCTGAAAAGATGGAGGATATTGATAGAATTGAGCAAATCTCCCATAAGGATTTTGCATGCTTTGCATCCATGATTGAAAAGGATTTTGAGGTTGAGGCCAGGGTTGTTGCCAAGGATTCCAATTTGGTTGGGGTTGAAAATTCATAGAGTTGTTAAACCCTTGATTCTGTTGCCCTTGCCAAGGTCTCCTTGCAACAAAACAAAGAGATTCAAGTGTATTTGGATCTTCTTGAAAGACTGCTTTGAGGCCAGGAATTGAAGGACAATCCTTGGTCTCATGAGTTTCTGAGCAAATTACGCATGTTTCTACAACGTGTGCATCCAAGGGACATTCCCTTAAAGCATGTTTCTTTCTACATTTCGGGCAAAAAATGGCCAAAGCCTCAGCTTCTGCTTTTTGTTTATTGTGAATTTTAAGGGTATCTAATTGTTCACTAAGACTCCCTAAGATGTCAGTTTTGAATTCATCAAGCATATTGCCGATTTCAGCCCTACTTACTGATCCCGTTGCAGATTTATTTTCTCTAAGGAGAGAAGGATCTCTAGGCCCTTTTTGAGTTTTTGATTTGCCCCTTGAGAGATGGATACCTAGTTCTGCTATATCATTGAGTGAAAGTTGAGATATATCCCCTTTCCCCATCATGTTCAAGATATCTATCCATTCATCTCTAATGGCTTTTAATAGGAGGGCTTTTAAGGTCTCTTCATCCAAGTTACTCATTTTTGCTCTTTTCAGGTTATATTGAAATCTTTCAAGTAAATCTTCTAAACTCTCATCTTCTCTTTGTATCATTTTAAATACCTCGTCTTTGTGATTAGTAGGCATACAATAGTCCAGATACCTATCCAAAAATGTTTGTTTCATCTCATCCCAAGACCTAATGGATTGAGTGAGTAACCCCATGAACCATTTCAAAGCTTGATCTTTCAGTGTTGAAGGGAACAATTTGAGTTTCTGAGAGTCATCCAGATAGTCATAAGTTCGACACACAACTTCAAACTCAAATAAAAATGTTTCAGGGTCCTCAGTTCTTAACCCATGGAAATTTGGGAGGACAGATGGCGATATGTTTTTCATAGTAGCTCAGGAATCCTCATTAACAATAGGAAACCCAAATGAGTTATCCCCATCTCTATTTCCTCCTCCAAGGGGACCTCTACCTCCTCCATTGTTGTTGTTGTTTCCTCCTCCTCCTCTACCTCTACCTCTACCACCTCCTTCTTCCTCTGCCATGATGGTTCTCCTAGGGATTTCAAAATCTTCTAGTTCTTCTACAAAGGGTGAATGAGAAGAGATTTCTCCTTCTTCTTCAGATGATTCTACTTCCTCAATTACAATTGGTCTTCCTGTAGGAGAAAGAGAAGGGTCTCTTCCTGGTTCAAATTCAATAGAAGGTGTGGGAGAGTCAATTCTTGGCTCTTGAATTCCAGGAATTCTAGGGCTAGGAGTGTCGGTTGGAGATGAGGGAGGTGTCTCTTGTCTATCCCTTGAAGCGGATGGACTTGTAAAAATTGAACTTCGAGCTCTAGCTAAAAACCTTCCCCTAGAATCTCTAGCTCTATGCATGTCATTTTTTATTTTTCTTCAAGTCAAGTTAATAGTTCTTTTTCTGATCTTCCAGGTCACTCTAGGTGCAAGAAGAGAGCATACTCAAGAAACTACTAAATCAATAACTTTCTCTTTTCTGATCCTCCAGATCACTTTGAAGTGCAAGAGGATAGCATACTTTGATAGGTTATCAACTTCTTTTCTTGAAATTTTATGTTTTTTTTTTTCTAAGAATATGCCTACTTAATTTCACTTCCCCGGCAACGGCGCCAAAATGTTTAGTCAATTTAGTGTTGTCTAAATTGCTATCATAAATTGTCAACCCGGGGCTCGTAAGCTGATGAAGTGAAGGTGTACAGTATGTACTTAAGTAACCTCTTAGATCTTTTTGTCGTTTGGGGGTGTTGTGGTCAATTTAACTTCCTAAGATGGAGTGATGATTTTATAAACAAATGAGTGATTTGTGTGTGTATGGTGGTTTCTAAATGAGTGAGTGTGTGTAACTGGTGGTTTCTAACTACCTTCTAAACTTGCAAAGAAATAGCTTGAAATGAAACTGAAAGCAAAGCATAAAAAAAACCACTTTCTAATGGCACTAGTCACTACTCATGCTGCTGCAATAAAAAGGTAAGAAAAACCACTTTAAAGACCAATTATAATGTTCATCTCTTCCTAACACTCTGTTTCCAACATATAGTACTATGTGAAACACGATTAAGAAGTAGTTAGATATAAGTCTAAAAAGTAATCAAGCTCTAAGATGACAAATTATAACACCACTGTGCCTCTCTCCAACATTCTGCTTCCAACATACATTGTAATGTGTAACAAGTGAAGAAAGAGTTAGTGATATAAGTCAAAAACTACTCAAAGCAAGCTGTGATTTATTAGTATTCTGATCTCTTAAGGATGAACAACTTATGATAAGGAGACCATCAATATGTTAGCATACAGCTTGAGAAACTAAACTAGAAATCAAGCTAGAAAAACAGAATAAAGGCAGCAACTATGAATATGACAACTGAAAATACCATTAGAGATAAAGCAAATACAACAAAGACACACAATCCCAGGCTAACACCTGCAGAAAACAATCCTGATCAGTTAAAGTAAATGCTGGAAATGGAAGTAAATCAAAACTGTACATGTATTAAAGAAAAGGAAAGTTGCTGAATTCAAAAGAAGGAAATGGCAAGAACATAAAGGTAAATTTACTATACAAAGGCTGTTATGAATGGGGGCCCTCCATCCACAAAACCTAAGGAAAGATCAGCTACATGAAGATGGGCAAAACAGCAGTCTTCTATTAATTCATCATACAAAAATTACAGTGAAAAGTGCTGAAACAACAGCTTCAAAACAAAGTTTCTGTACACACTAAAATCGTAGCAATTACATAAACAAAGCAACTAAAGACTAATCCTTAGGCATGCGCAGACGCTGGATTTTATAGGTGTATGAACAACTGCCTACTGCGTAAAACATGAAACTAGAAATTAACTGACAGTCATGCTAATTAAATGGTACAGCAACACGTAAACAGGTTCGTGTGTTATCTGGAGGGTACGGTCGTCATGGAGGTTGAATCCAAGGTTGGATCCTGTCTCCCATAACCTGTGTAGCGTGGAGGAATCGCCATCTGGAGTGACGTGACCTTTCAGCTCACGCAGCACCGTTTGAGCTGGCTTTGTTGACCGAAGTTTGATCCACGTTGACTGGAGGTATGCGTGGCGTTGCTGACCGAACCAATAGCATAGGAACCTTTAACACCTTCATTCCCACGTGCCCATGTGATTCGTTTTTCAAAATGACACGTGGAACATAGAGATCAATGAAAAGGCTGCGAAATTACTAGATAGCTGCGGAATTGTTGAATGGCTGCGGAATTGCCAGACAGCTGCGGAATCTCTGTGCATATGTCAAAAATCTAGACAAACAGTCAAACATTAGCAAAGTTAACCAATCATGCTTAAAGACATCAAATGTAATGATCTGGGTAGGTTTATGAGGAAAATAGGGCAAAAGAGAGGGATAAGTGAGGAAAAGCTGTAGGTAATGATAGATAATTAGGTGCAAGTTAGAGGCTCTACACTTACTTAAGGCCATCATTTCGTCATTCATGGCTGCTTTCCACTTGTCACTTTTCGAACCTTCTATTGCTTCCTGATAGCACATAGGTTCATCGTCATTAGCAGTAAATGCAACAGAGGTGACATAATCATCATACCTTCTCGGTGGCCGTATGATTCTTGTCGACCTCCTTAAGGATGTTTCTGGCGCTTCCTCGATTGGCTGACTACCATCTGTAGGAACTTCTTGCCGATCCGTATCTGAGACCTGTTCATGATCTAAACCTGAACCCTGTTCATGTTCTGATTCTGAAACTTGTTCATGACTAGTATCTGAACTATGGTCATCATGACTATCATTAGAAATGCTATCAAACTGAATGTGTTGAAAATCAGATACATCATCCTGTTTCAATCTACTATCTACATCTAACTGTACAAGAGAGGATTCATTAAACTTTACATCTCTGTTGATGATGATTTTGCGGGTAGTAGGATCCCACAATCTATATCCCTTTGTTCCAACACCATACCCAACAAAGATATAGCTTTTAGACTTTGGATCTAATTTAGTTCGCTGATGTTTAGGCACTAGAGCATATGCATCACAACCAAACACTTTGAGTTTAGAATAGTCACAAGGGTGTCCTTTCCATACCTCTTGCGGAATCTTGCAGTCTATGGCCATCGATGGAGATCGGTTTATCACATACAAGCTGTTGCCACTGCTTCCGTCCACAACTCCTTCGGCAACCCGGTGTTACTCAACATACTCCTTGCTCTCTCTAGAAGAGTTTTGTTCATGCGTTCAACAACTCCATTTTGCTGAGGAGTATAAACCGTGGTCTTATGCCTCTCGATCCCTGCATCCTTGCAATAGCTGTCAAAATCCTTGGAAGTAAACTCACCACCATTGTCAGTTCTTAAACACTTTATTGTTCTACCAGTGTTGTTTTCTACCAATGCTCTAAACTGCTTGAAAACTGAAAAAACATCAGTCTTTTTTTTCAACATGTAGACCCACACTTTCCTAGAAAAGTCATCAATGAATGGTACAAAATAAGACGAACCACCATATGAAGTTGTAGGAGCTGGACCCCACACATCTGAATGGATATAATCAAGTATGCCTTTACTAGTATGTTTGCCCGTTTTAAACTTTTGTTTACTTTGTTTTCCAAACAGACAATGCTTACAAAAATCTAACTTTCCAGACTTTAGATTTGGAAGTAACTTGCGATCAGCCAAAATTTTTAATCCTCTTTCACTCATATGCCCCAATCTTTGATGCCATAAGTGAATGGAACTACTGTCATGTTCAGACACAGTAGACACAAAATCTGACCTTATACCTCCTTCTAGCTGAAATAGATTTCCTACTTTCTTAGCTTTCATAACTAGTAAAATACCTTTGTAAATTTTCATTACTCCACCTTGAATTACAATTTTATATCCATTTGAATCAAGTGCTCCTAATGAAATCAAATTTTTCCTTAAATCTGGTACATGTCTCACATCAGTTAATATTTTTGTTGTCCCATCAAACATTTGCAGTTGTATGCTCCCAATTCCCACAATATTACATGTTACATCATTACCCATGTACACAACACCATCATCAATTGATTTATATGTTTTAAACCATTCTTTATGGATACACATGTGGTTTGATGCACCGGAATCTAACAACCATTGTTGACCATGATTTGACACATTAACTGATAATACTTCATCACTCATACCTGAACCAGATGTCGAACCTGTATCTATCGTATTTGCCTCCTTCTTCTCTGTCGAAGAATCTTCTTTTGAAGTTTGTTGTTGTCGCTTCCAACAGTCCTTCTTTAAATGCCCTGATTTGCCACAAAACCAACACTTTAGCTTACTCTTCTTCCTTTCGACTTTGAACGTGAGTCGCTCGGCTTCCTAGGGCGTCTTTCTTTCGAACGACCTCTAACCATCATAGCTTCTGATGTAGAGGTTTCGGAATGCGACTTCCTCCTTGTTTCTTCCGATAATAAGGATGCAGCTACATCATCAAACTCAATAGTTTTTGATGAACTAAGACTTATAGAAGTAACAAAATGATCCCATGACTCGGGCAACGAGCACAATAAAGTAATAGCTTTATCCTCGGATGGAATTTTTACTTCTATACTTTGTAATTGCACAAGAAGAGTATTAAAAGCATTTAAATGATCAGCAATCGATGTACCTTCCTTCATTCGCAAAACTATACAACTGTCGCTTTAGGAGAATCCTATTGGTTAAGGATTTGGTCATGTACAGTTTCTCCAGTTTCGTCCACAAACCAGCAGCTGTTGTGTCCGACACGATATTAAACAGGAAATCATCAGCTAGACACAGTCGAATAGCACTTATCGCTCTTTCATCCATCTCGGCCCACTCATTATCTGTGATGTTGTAAGGCTGTTTGGACTTGCCCAACAACGCCTTTGCCACGCCATGT
Source organism: Pinus tabuliformis (assembly GCA_031772625.1). Taxonomy (NCBI): domain Eukaryota; kingdom Viridiplantae; phylum Streptophyta; class Pinopsida; order Pinales; family Pinaceae; genus Pinus; species Pinus tabuliformis. The sequence goes on along the minus strand of CM062814.1, from coordinate 207,166,545 downwards.
TGGACAAGCAAATCATGCATCTTCACCTTCCAGATCTCAAAATTATTCTTGCCATTAAACTTCTCAATTTCAAACCGGGCACTTTGAGTTTTCGCCATTTGTATCAATCAAAAACAATAATCTCCAAAAAAACAAACCAATGTTTCAATATGAGCAATTAGCAAAACCAACTGCCTATGCCTTTCTGTCATTGCCTTTAAATAAACAAAAAAAACAATATTTTGCTGTGTGAATCACAATGTACCAATTTTGCAATTTATAACAAATATATATCTCACCGCACACCATAAAAAAAAAAAAAAGTCCGAATCACCAATGGAAGGATTGATCCGCTCCACCAAAAAACTACTCCACCATATGCGTTCACCCACTTTAATATTAATCCACCATTTAACATATGTTTACACTTTCCATTACGTTAATATGGTTTGTAACATATGTGTAACATATGGTTTGTAATATGGTGTGTAACGTATGCGTTTCAACCTCTTTTTTTTTAACATATATATGTTATATAATTTAAAAATCTGCCCTTTAAAACTTCCACAAGCTCCACGCAACAACGTTTTTGAACATATATATGTTATATGATTTAAATAAAAATTGCCCTTTATATCAAACGCAGGCAACAAACAGTTTCTCTATTGACGCAGTTATATAATGCTTCCTCTCTGCGCGCAGCATTACTTATTCCAACACAACACATAAACATATAAATCGTTTCCTGTAATACCAAATAGCTCTCTCTGTGCTCATTATATTAAACGATGCCAACAACAAATATTCCAAACGCAGTTATACACCGCTCTCTCTGCGCCTATTAAAAAAAAATATTCCAAAACGCATTGCATACCTCTATGACCAAGAATAACGATGCAGCGACCTGGAAATTTCTCGCCAGTTCTTTTGGCACTGCTCTACGCCGGAACTCACAGCGGACTAGAAGTCACAGCGGACCAGAAGCATGGAACTAAATACAAACCCCTGAGGATCACTGCCACCGTCTAGCCTGGGAACACCGAACGGTGAAGAAAAAAAAAAACAGAGCTCACGACCAGCAATCATATACTTCACATAGATTCAACGCACAGCCATTTCGAACCAGCAATCATGCGCTCCAGGCTTCAGGCTTTTCAACGCAGCACCAGCTCAAACAACGCAGGCGGACAAGCATTCAACACAGCCAGCGCTCCACCTTGAGCACGTGCTCCACCTCCAACTGCTCTGATACCACTTGTTGGAGATCAGATGCACAACATAATTAAATCAAATACACAGCAGATAAATCAAGCACATAAAACACAGGAATTAACGTGGTTCACCCAACCAATCTGGGCTACGTCCACACAACATAGGCATCGACAATCTTATTAATCAAACAGGAGATTACATAAACTCTCACCCTCATAGCAAACAATCCGAATGGTTGCCTATTATATAGCAAAGAGAATCTAACAACCTCATTAACTCACTCACATCAAATATAGGAGGCATTAATCATCTCCCAACAACCTGGAGCTAATCTAGGAACTGATTCCTATTGTTGTCATCAACTGAGATTTTGCCTATCTTATGTAAAACAGAAAATCTCAACATTCTATAAATAATTTCAAACAATTAATTAAATCGGAAGTAGCTTCTCGCACACACAACTTAATGAGCCACACAACAATCAATTCCACATACAACATATCAGTCTTCAAGGAAAACGTTCGACGCTTGTGCTACCACACTTGCTTGACAACGGTCTTCATGCGCAGAATGATAGTGAGAAAATTGCAGCTACAACTTTAATCAATCGATGGACAACGAAACCACACAAGTTATCAATTATACTCGTCCCTAGGCCCTCCCATGAGGGAGTAGGCCTAGGGTAGGCTCTAATACCACTTTGAAAGAAAACAATACAAGACCAAAACTCAACTACAACTGCTAAATTAGACAAACAAATCTCAAACAGAGAGTGGGATGTCCAACTCTGGTTAAGCATCTATATTTATTCAAAATATGAGTCGGTTACATAAATTAAATTTGCCTCTTCAAGTATTGATGAGGCCAGAGGCTGTTGGCCCTTCGAACTTTGGTGTGTTGAGGCGGTGTGGCGGTGATGAAGTCGGTGGTGAGATAATTACATATCTAATAGGGATGGTGTGTCCCTTCTCAACTTCAGAAATGTCCTCATGATGCCTTAGCGTTGCTGGATCTTCTCCTCTGAGGGTGTAACAGAAAACTGGTTTAGAATTATGTTGTCACTGTGCAAGATAAAAGTAACTTTAGGGAATTAAATGAGATGTTCAAACTTGACTGAGCTTTGAGCTTTGCCCGATCCTCATCTTATTATGGATTGACCATTATTTTTCCAGGTAATAAACAAGCTAGCCCAAATCTAAACTCAACGCATTATAACGAACAAAAAAACTAAATAAACTAAATATATCATTTGCAAAATCTTCTATAGAAAATGATGAGTTTATTAAATAAATTTTATCAATCTCAATAATCACAAATTTTATCATTTAATTGTCTTAGAATATGATAACCTCTGTACGGAAAATATCGCAGCCCATTTATTAGCCGCTATCCCGACCTAAGCTCAACCAATTAAAAGGAGAAAAATTAAAAAATAGAATGAACAAGTCATTTACAAAAATCTTATACAGAAAATGTTGAGAGTTCATTAAATGAATTTAACGAATCTTTATAATCACAATTTTTTTCAATTAATCTGGTAACCTATATACTAAATACACTGCATCGCTGCCCGCTTATTGGCCGCTATCCCGTCCGCGCCGGACACGGGACTAGACAGTTGACTCCGAATGAGGAAAGGAAAAATAAAATACTCTAATGAAGGGATGGAATTACTATGTCATCTGAAAACGCTTATTAGAAAATGACGAGCTTATCTAAAAAAGAGATGGACCAAGACGACTGGGTAAGCAGGTCCCAGTGCCCTCACAATGCGCGGAGATTTAACGTTTTTACTCGATGGTTTGCTTTTTGATATACAAGGAGCTATCGCCATTCCATGCCATGGACCACCCATACCTGAACAGGTGAGCTTTTACCGAGCCAAGTGATGGTGCTAGAGCTACCTATTCGTTGAACAAACCAATACGATCACCGTCGAATACGCGAGATATTATGAATATGATAAATTCAAACCATGACAAAGGAGGGAAGCAAGTCAGCAGGCTTCTGTTCTAGTTGAAGAGTTCAGAAACCTTAAAACTTACCCTTCATAGCGATTCCAATTTCATTCGATACGAGCTTACAATTCGTGCATTGATCTGCATTCCAGTCACACCTCTGTCACATACACAATATTACAGCCATGCTCGTCTTGCTCGATTCCTCCTTCCGAATCGCCTCAATTACTACAAATCAACCCAACAGCAATGAGATCTCGTATCCTCTATTCATTCATTCGTCTACAATGATTTAACAACACCTTTATCAAAATCTTTACCTGCGCGTATGCATCAGTGATGTCTCCCTCGTATTCACTCTCTTCAACTGGAAATAAACGCACACACTCCCGAGAGAAATACAATTTGTCCACAATCAAATTGACTTCAGTTCATCAAAGGATATTTCAAAACCCTTCTATAGGATTATCAACTTCTGTGGCCAATAATCACTGGAAACTCAACCCGCTATCGAATCCTTGCGTTCATATTCTATTACAGAGATATCATATAAATTCAGGGGTAATCATTCTTGTTCAATTAGATTATGATTTATACATCCAACTGAAACAATCATTTCCCTGTGAATAAATAGGCAGAGGCTTGAAAATAAATTATCTATGGTAGATCTTAAATTATATATGGTAGATCTTTGGCTATTGGATAAGAAAGTACTCCTAGTTGAGAGTATTAGCATTTCTATATTTTATATTATTATGATTGGAGAATTTTGGAGAAAATTAGAGTAGATTTTTTTATAATCTCAAAATTAAAAGCAATATAATTCATTTTTTTCACTTTAAAGAAAAATCTTTCTCTCCATTAAGATGATGGCTCTGAATACTCTGAATACGTACCTAATGCACAAGAACATGATAAATAATGTCAAAGGGAAGAGACTTCCAGAAATTGCTTCAAACTTAACTAAAATCACCTATGAATAAAGTGGAGATGACATTAAGAGGCCAATTCTTGGCTATATCATTAGGGAATAAAGGAAAAACTCATTCTATAGAATAATAATAATATTAAAAACATTATTCATCTAATTTAAGGAAAAGTTGTACCACAATAAATAATTATAATATAAAAGAAAATTAAGATATTATCACTAAATGATCAATAAGTAAATAATAAAAAATATCTATTTATTTTAACTTGAAATTTTACCTAGAATTTGTAACTATATTTATATTAGATCACAATTTCAAAATATTTGTCAAAACTATAATAATTTTGGAATAATTCTCTTAATATTTTAGGAGAATAATCATAAAAATTTAAAGAAATTCATGTAATTCTATACATTTAAAGCATACAAAGAAAATATAGTTTATTAGAAATTAACCATGGACATCATAGTCATCATATTACATACATATATTAAATTACTCAAGAAAAATATTTTCTAATTTCATATATACCAGCATAGATCTATCTTAAATACAGATCTAACATGAGCACAGAGGGATCCAATTTCTTTACTAGCAATTTTTTTTTGAACGTATATTATTTAAATGTTTTGTATAGTTACTTCTTATTATTATTATTATTATGCACATCATAGTAGGTTGTAAAATAAGCTTCTCCACTCAATAATTAACAATATATATTAATTATACATTATTAATATTATTTTTTCAATTTTAAGTATAATTTAGATATTAAGATTATTATCTTTATAATAAAGAAACAACCATTTTGTTTTATGTACTCAAATTTAGTTTTAATTTCATTTATAGTATTTATCTCTTTACTAACAATAATTATTTATAATATTGATCTATTTAGTTTATAATATTTATCCTTTTATCCCTTTAATTATTAAAAATTAATAATGATTAATAATAAATATTTAATAATTTATAATTATTAGTAATAATTACTAATTATTCGTTATTCATTATTAATTAATAATAAATTATAATTATTAATAATTATTATAATTATTAATTATTTATATTATTAATAATATTATAATTAATTTTTAATATTAATATTAATATTTTATATTATTAATCTTAATTTTAATTTTAATATTATTTATTAATGGGTTAATTAATAGTTCTAAATTATAATAAGAAGAAGAATGATAATATATGATTTATAAATAATAATAACATTATTAATTAATAATAAATATTTATCAACTGCATTTATTAATGTGGTTGTGGAATATATCTATATATTTTAAAGGAATGATTATATTTGTATTAAGCAATCTGGGATCTCGCCAAAACCATTAGATTCAAAAGCAACATCAGTTCCATATATCTACAAAAGTGTTATGAGTAGAGTCTATGACTTTTCAGAATTGTTTTCTCCATATTTTCTACAACATTTTCTTGATAATTTCACCAAAAAACCCCATTAATATTTACATACTTGCATAACATAAAATACTACTTCTAGATACTAACTAGTGATTTTCTTATCAGTATTGTTGCTCAACTTCTTTCATATATATCGCTTCCACTACCCTCTGATGGACTGATTTCTCTACTTCCCGCTGCTTAATCTTTGGGTGTATTTCCAATTAAACAACGAACTTTGGAGGGAGAGATCCATGTTCTTCATGCGCTCAACTATGGTCACCTCCCTCCCTGATGTAAAACACTTCTTTTAGTACCGACACTGCATGAATCTATGCCTTTGCCTTTGATTTCTCGACCTTTCAGTCAAGATTCTCTATCTTTGAGATGATTACCTTTTTTATCACCTAAACATTCTCTAAGTCTTTCCTCAAGCCTCCCAGTCGATAAAAAATGAGAGTAAAATGAGGTCGAGCCTCAAAGATAATTTTCCCTCCTATTTGTGAAATCATGTCATCCACTTCCTACCTAAACAGATTGAATAAATTCTTAGAGGAGCCTCGAACACCATTTCCTTATGGGAAACACATTTCTTTAGCAGGACGAGAGTGTGAGGCAAGCCACATTACATATGACCTCCATAAACCTCTTCTTATAGAAAAAAATCAACTGCAATTTTACGGCGTTAGAGGTCCCTTAATTGTTAATTCTCGTCTATATTACACTCCCTACAACCAAATTTATTTTCATTACTTCCTACTCCGATATGTAATTCCATGTGATCGATTTGAGACGATTATCCTCGAGCTCCGAAAACATGACTCCTTCACAATTGCTTTGTATTAAATCTTAGATTATCGTCTCCTAGCTATCCTTATTCTTGTCTTTATTCCTCATAATTAACCATCTGTAAGATGAGTGATCCAACTTATCACCATGACTCTCACTGTAGAACAAATTTGCCAAGGATTAATTGAGGCAATTAACCAACTTGTCAGACAATTCATGCTTCTCAATATTCTTCCTGCACTTCAAGGCTTTTGATCTATTAATGATTGTTGGAAGTGACATATGGTTAATACATCCTTGTCCTCCCTAAGTTCACCTTTCTATAGGTTAATGACCTGATTGGCTTGATTGCCTGCCATCACATTTGTCCACTATGGATTCAAATTTGTCCATCATCATATAAATTATTTATATAGATGGACATGAATCGTGATCCTTGTTTTGAGGCCATTTGATACATTTATCAATGGTGATAGGAGAGTCTTGAAAAAATCATAATTAAGATATTCCTTGTTCTCCTACCAACCTGAGTCCTTGCAAGAGTCCATATTATTCCACTTGATTATTTATGGCTACTCCCACACCGTAGGTGAACTTTTTCCCCACTTCTACATCAAGGTGAAAGATAATCCCTCCAGCTCCAACATCCCCCAATATTATTGATAAATTATTACTGAAAATAATAATAATAATTAATAATTGCAACAATATTTAATAATAATAATTATAATCATAATACTAATAATTAATTGTTAATAACAAAAATAATGTAAATTAATAATCATTACTAATTATAATCATAATAATAATATTTATATCATATTAGTTATTTTTGTAATATTTTTATTATTATATATTTATTAATATGAATATGAATATTACGGTTAATATTTGATCTATACCTATACCTATACCTTTAATTCCTATCGGCGTTTTTCAACAATATTTTCTAATGTGGTTGTGCGCGTCATTGAGGCATGTATCAACCACATTTATTAATATGATTTTGCTTTTTAAAACCTTATCTATTTGCAAGTTCTAATTACAAACATTTTTCAACAAACATATTATTATTGATATGTTCATGATTTATAGTATCAATCTATTTGGTTTATAGTATTTATCCCTTACAAATAGTATTTATTTTTAATATTTATCCATTTGGTTTATGATATTTATCCTTTTACCTTTTTAATTATTAATTATAATTTCGAATAATTAATAATAAATAAGTATTATTAAGTAATAATAATAAATAATTTATAATTTATAACTATTATAATCAATAATTATTGATATTATTAATAATTTTTAATATTAATATTAATATTAATATACTAAATAATAATAATTCTAATAATAATAATAAGAATGATAATATATAATTTATAAATAATAATAAAATCATTAATGCTAGTATTATTAAATAATGGTTGACACCTAATCATTGAGATTGGGTGAATATATGTAAAATAGTGTAAATAGTAAATAAGGAGAGTAAGGATATGTTTAGACACTAGGAAGTGAAGCCCAAGAGTGTTTCCCTCCATGTATACATCCATGAAAAATCTTAATGCAAAATCACAATTTGCATTATGGAGTTACCTCCTCGCCTGACATGGTATTAGAGCTAACTCCCAAATTATTTTATTTGTTGTAACTCCTCTTAGTTCTCTGCAATATTTTGTTCCTAGATTCCCTGCCATATAACATGCAAGATTTTGTGAAGGCCGAGTTTTTGTATATGATACAATTTATATTCTAGCATAATGCTCTTCTCCACCGGTCATTACATTAATGCTCTCCATCCCTCACATTATTGGTATCCACTCTACAATTGACTCTCTTGACTACATTATCAGTCCTCTGAAATCTAGAAGGTCGCTCAAGGAATCTGAAAGGCACTCCTCTCGGCCTCCTCTAGTTCCACTTATGACCACCTCTATCATTGGCTCCACGAAAAATTTCTTTCCTTTGACTCCGATTTGTAGCTCATTGTTTCTCAGGTGCATTCTCCTCGTTGTCAGGATCTATTTCTCCCGTATTGTATCAGGAATCCACTCACTCAATAATACCCTAGCCATATTCCAAGACGTCCTGTGGTTCTCTACACAAGTGAAGTCTAGAGCAGAGTTGGCAAGCCTCTACTTGTTGACATTCCCATCCTAGTTAGACCTCTCCCTCGAGCCTCAGCCTCACTAGCCTCACCAACCTAACCTACCCATTTCTCCCAGTCGGCTCCACCCTACACAATGCACTCTAGTTCATAGTCCATACCACGCTACCACCCTCCAAACCACACATCGATTTCCTTCATACAATGCTCCCTACCATTCTCCATTCCACGTTTATCAACATTGCAAATCCACCCACCAATACCAATCTTCCATATGTTGTCATATGCATTAATCGTTTTAATGCATACCACATACCATGACATAGTCCACGTTCATATACATGCTTTACTTTCAAAAGAAATGAACTCAGTCTCTTTCATTTGTTCTATGTTTGAAATGAAACGAATTGTTTCTCTTAGGTATACACCTCCTCCATATACAACCTTCCCCACATACAACATCCCACAAATAACAACTCCCCAAAGTAATACCTTTGTCTTATATATCAAAGTGCAATTTTTTACAGTCTTTACACCATAAGTGCATCTGTTTTGCAATCATAACTAAAATTTTTTCCACTAGAAGTACAAATCTTTTATATATTGGCAGCAGAGTAAATTTTTAAATGCAGTAATTTAAAAGTAACATAGAAAATAATAATGCTCAAGATTATTCTAAAGGAAGAGGTGGCTGAAGGGGAAGAGGAAGAATAAATTTTAGAGGCATGGGGGGTAGACATTTCCAAGGAGAAAGTCTGAATATGTTGCAAAAGAGATGGACATGATGCATCCACATGTAAGTTTCCTTGGGACAGAATTGAGCAAGAAAGAAATGAAGCGAAAGGTAAAACCCATGACAAAGAGAAAGGTAAAACACCAAAATCTACTCATTATGTTGTGGCACACTGTAATATTGGAGTAGAAGACTTGTTTAATGCTCCATTTGCTTCTTCAAAAATGATTGGTTTCTTGATTCAGGGGAAACTTCCCACATAATGTTTAGAAGATAATTTTTTTTAATAATTTATTGACAAGCTTGATGGTGCAGTATTCTTTGCAGACAAATCAAAACTCAAGCCATTAGGGCTTGGCACAATAAAGCTCAAATTGCCTGGTCTTCTCGACTTTTTTCTAATGATGTTTTATATCTCCTAGAGCTTAGGAGAAACTTGTTTTATTTGGTCAACATCTTCCAGCAACGACATTTCATATTTTTTTATGGAAAGGTTGGGGTCATAAAAGTATCTGATCACTCAATTGCCATGATGGGGATAGAAGAAGAAAGACTTGTCAAGTGCAAGGTACCTTTGGTCGTGCACAAAACTTCTCATGTTGTTCTCATTATGATGAAGTTACATTTACATCAAGTCTTTTATCACATTCTAGCCTTGGACACGTGAATTATGACAACCTTTTTATGTTGAAGAAAAGTGGTGCTACTGGTTTTCCTATAGTTCCTAGGAAACTTAAGTAATGTGATGCTTGTATTCTAGGAAAGCATAGAAAATAGTATTTTCATGATTCACATTCTAGAGCACATAGAAAACATGAACTCATTCATTCACACTTATGTGGCCCAATGCTTGTTCCTTCTACAAATTGAAATAATATATGATGACATTTATTGATGAATACACCATAATGTGTTGCATTTATTTATTGAAGAACAAATCTGATTCTTTTCAAACAATCAATAATTTTCATACATGGATTGAAAATGATGCACAATCTCATATTGGCTCTATCCACATTCATAATGGAAAATAATACACTTCAAGTGAGTTTGAAAACTATCTTCGTGAGCATGGGATCAAACATCAAACAAATGTGCCTTATAATCCCCAACAGAACAAAGAAGCTAAAAAAATAAACAAGACAATATTAAATATGGTATGTTCCATGATGTTTTTCAAGAATGCAAAATTGATGTTTTGGGATGATGTAGTTCTATGTGTTATGTCTGTAAATAATATATGTCCATCTATTTCTATTTGAAACAAGACTCCTTATTAAATGTGGTATGGTCACATTCCTTCGGTAAATCATCTCAGGGTCTTTGGTTCCACCTGTTATGCCTTGATATCAAAGGAACAAGAAAACAAACTTGGTGCAAAGAATGATAAGTGTATCTTCTTAGGGTATTCAGATACCTCAAAAGGACACCCTCTCTATGATGAAGTTAATAAGAAGTTTGTTATATCTAGAGATGTGATCTTTCTTGAATATTCCAAGGCTTACAATGTTGTTGAGTGGCAGCTTGAACACTTGGATAGATTTAGACATGCAAATTCGTTTTAAGAATTTGATAATCATATTCCACATCTGAAGGGGGGATTCCTATACTGGATCAATATGTGGATTCTTGTTTTGCAACACTCTCTCCCCCACATGAAGCTCTAGCCACTGATGATACCTTGAGTGATGTGATTGTATTGACTTAGGTTTGGGTGACCCAGGTTCGATATATATTGCGCACCAAAAAAAACCTCAATGACCTGCAAGTAGATCATAGTCTCACCTGAAGTGACTATGGGAGGATGTAGAACCATGTTTCTACAACCTTGAGGGATGATGTGATGTGGTATTGTTTTGTTATTTTTTCCTTAACATACATAAGTTACTTCACATTCATATATTACTTTGCCACAATACATTCATTACTTAAAACATATCATATAAATTATTACATCATCATTGTTATCGGGAAAACTAGTGTCTGTTCAGAGCTGCTAGTCCCACTAAGATGGGTAGCTATCTTAGAAACAAACAAACTAAAGTCACTTGTGTTTTCCTTTATGAGAGATAGATGAGAAAGAAGCAGAGAGTACCAACCTTAGTCTTTCGCTTGGCTCCTTGCTTGTTTCCTTTCCCCTTTGACAGAATCGGGTCACTCCTTCCTTACTTGTCCCACTTCAAAGAGCACCTGTAGATCCAAAGCAGCATAATACCATCAAAGCATAGAGATCTATCACTATAAACAATATAGGATCAGATATATATTGACCATACAAATGCATACATCAACACAATATTCAGTGATACACAAGAATATGGAGGAAAACTCAAATAGTTGTATTGATAGAAGTAGCAGAAGAGAGAATTACAACCACTTGGTCTAACCCAACGCCATCCTCCCAGCATGAAAGCCCTCTTCACCTCATACAAAGCAAGATCAACCAACAATGTCTTCAAAGAGAAATCAACAACACTTCCTTGCAAATTACAAAATTACAGCCTTTGGATCTCTAGGATGAGGGATCCATATATAGATGTTTGCAGGGGGTGAGTCAGCTTCTGGGATTTTGATTAGTGTCATCTCTCTAATAGTTCTTTGTTCCACTTTGAGATTTCATGATCTCTTACTCATCCTTGGGTGAACTCAGAGAGGCAAGTGTCAAATGAGCAGCTTCTAGAAGATTCTCAGGGTCTCCACCTAGCAAACTACTTGTGCCATTTGTCTGCTCTCGCTCATCGCACCCTACAGAAGGGCTTTCCAGTATGCATTGCACTTTTTGCATGTGGCAGGTGAGATGCATCGCACCCTTAGCACTGGGCAGTCTGTATGGTCCTGCTTTGACCAGTTCTGAGTAGTTTTTCATGGAGAACTTCTGGGAGATGATGTAATCAGTTGACCTTGCTCCTTTAGGGTATGAAACAACACTTTTAGGGGCTTAGAAGCCCTTGGTTTATGGACATATATGATTGGGGTTGTAGTGCCCAAATATGTCTATAACAGTTGCCCCCTAAAGCATGAGGTCGTAAATCTTTTGATGTCAGGTGAAATTCTTTATAATGAGGATCTGAGGTTTTTCGAACTGGAAGGTGACCTGTAATAAGATACAATACAATACATTATCTTCATAATATTTTCATGATCTAGCTGAGGCGGGCATTCCCATGCTCAGCTTGATAAATTCATTTTCATGTACATAGGACAGACAACCGTTTATGTGCAGACTGATGATTTTGGTAGGGCCATCATCCCTTAGTTTGGATGATTATATGTGCAACAATGATGTACATTTGATGTCTTTATTTTCCTGAATATATCGTAGCCCGAATGGATGAAACAAGATTCGGTGTCTTCAAAACTCATTCAATCTTCGCCCGAAAGTACAAGTCGGTCCATGTGAAAAAGATGTTCTGATGTCGAACATGGAAAGACATCACCTGATTACTACTAGCCAATGATGTAAGCTGTTAACAAGCATGAGAGGAATCACCGATGATGATGATGACCCTCAAGGTACTGCAGTATAATTCACGTGGTGTGAATACATGAGTCGATGTCGAACACCATGCAAAATATTTCGGTCGAAGGCCATTAATGTAAACCTGTCGCTAGAAGTGAGAAACTTGCCATTGAGGTATGAAAGCTTCAAAGTATTGAAAGGGTTGTTCCTAGGTTGACTTCTTGGAAAATGAGATGATGTCGACAAGAAGTGACCCGTCGTAGGAGGGCATTAATGAATCCCACATCTACGACATGGAACGGAGCAAATGATTTTGTGGAGGTGAAAACGATTTGATGATACAAGGTTCAGGGTGGTGGTCATGAAAGAATGAAGTGTGAAGGTATTGCCGCGGATGAGACACAAGCTGGGTAGGTGAATTCTCTGAGCAACTTCTCTTGAACATATTGGCGACACTGAAAATGGATTGGTAGCATTAACCCCAAAAGTGGATGGTGTGGTGGACCAATGGTGAATGACCGGTGAACGAAATAACCCAACCCGGCTCAATCATGTTGATGGAGTGAAAGTGTCATGTTCAAGAGCGACCTGCTACCAATAAAATTTCTTCAAGTCTTTCTTCCCAATTTTCCCTAGTCATTTCTGACCAGTACCTCTTTATTTTTGTCAAGCTTGAGGAGGATAACATATGCTTTTTCTATAATTTTCCCTTTAGGCAAACCCGTCGCTATGTTTTAACGAGCCTAGCGAAAGTGAAACTCGTTCTTGTCTGAATGGACAAGGTTGTCGTTATTGTTTTAATGAGTTTAACGACAAGGATAACTTGATTCTTTTCAATTTTAGAGAGTTTGAAAAGAGATGGAAAGGAAACTCCAATATTCCTTTTCTGTAATATAATCCCTTAAGTCCGAAAAAGTATAAAACAATGCAAAAGGGATGACTTTTCGATAGTTTAACGAGCCGAACAAGACAAACACTCGATCTTTTTGTGTAATAATCCCTTAGGTCGAAAATATTAAAATCTAGAGGAGGGATGGCACTTCCAATCGCTTTAATGAGCTGGAGAGGCCAATTGCTCGGCAATCTTTTCATTTTTTAGGAGTCAGATGAAAAGAGCTTAAAGGAGACTCGTTTTTTGAGGAACGAGTGATGTTTTCGAATAGTAGCTGGTTCCAGGTAATGTTTGGAACTTTTCAATCACGGTAGTGTAAACAAGATGGCTAATAGGATCACTCATCGCAGCTGTTCTTCAAAAGGGGTAAATAATCAAATGGAGGCATATGATCGGCTAAAAAAAGAGTGGAGGTGATGGCAAGAACATGACCAAGGCTCAAAAGCTGATAATAATGCACTCGCATTGGTTATTTACCAAAGGTGGGTTCATTTTAATGAGCTTAAACTCTGGTGGAACATATACTCATTGCTAGATTTAATTTTTAACGAGCTTGAACTTCGTGTAAAACTGCTCGTGCCAGTCGTATAATAAGGATGTCTCATCGATAGGTTCATTTTTTAGGGAGCTTGCACCATTCGAAATTTTGCTCTGACTCCTTTCATTATGTAAGCTAGGAACGACCAATCCTACAAGTTTAAGGGGTTAAGAATTTACAAACTAAGAAAATAAATGATCGCTTTTCACTTTCATGCAAAAGGTTTGCATGCCCCTATGTATAGTGAAGTAGAGTTTCCAGGTTACCCTTCAATTTACAGACAAAACATTTGTTCTATCGGGAAAGGCATACCTTCTAACAAAGGTATCTTATTCCAGTCTAATCCCATTTTCCTAAATGGACGGGTGTGTCAGACTAGTCATATATCCTCCGCGGAAACCTACCCTATACCTGAAGTTTTCCTGCCGAAGCAGACTAGGGTGCATGCCCCCTGGGTTTCAGTCACAACCACCGAATCACTCGCGCTCATCAGGTGGACGGACTGGAGATTGATGAGACATTCCTTGCACAAAAAGACCTGTTAGGGATGGCATTTGACTATTAGCTATGTGTGAACCGGGGAATGAAAGCTAGTCTACGAGCTGGACCATTCTGCCTTCATGCAGAAAACACATCACTCGAAAGAGTGAGGAAACAATAGCTCCCATGCTATAAATGTAGTCACGCCCAAGGAGTAGATTGTAATCTAAAGGTCCTTGGACTACCATTACGTTCAGATAAACAGTTTTCCTTCTCAAAGTTATAGGCAAATTTGGAAGGATCCCTAACGGTCGACTGGTTCCTTTGTCGAAGCCTGTCAGATTTCACATCTCAGGAAAAAGCGATGGTGAACCAAGCACTTTCCAAGCAATTGAGGAAAGGATACTCACAGAAACCCCTTCATCTATGATGGTACCAACCATGACCATTCTGTAAGTTTGCACTATGATTCCGAATGGTACATTAGATGGTAGACGGGGTTTTCCTAGTAGATTCCAATCGAAGGAGACGACTAGGTTTCTTGGAGGTGGGACTGAATAAACGACCGGATACATCTCTGACGAAATTCCTTCCTGCAGTAAAGGAATGGGAAGATTTCCCCCATGTTCATTGGAGTCTGTGTTTATGAAAATAATTTGAATGGTTTCATTCTCATTCTCTTTGGTGACTGTATCATCTGAAGGTAAATCCTCTGAAGACAAGATGGGGTTGACTACCATCTCGACCTGTTGACTTTGGTTCGATGTGGACTCAGAGGGTTTATCTTCAATGATAGGTGCTTTGATCGACAACAAAGGTGTGTTAGTCAGATTTTCAACTAGTAATGGACTTGGCAAGAGTTTCTTATATCCAGGAGGAAGTCGCTGCGATGATGCAGGACGGTTATCCAAGACTCTTTTAGATTTGTCCAGGAAGGGACAACAGTGGAGGGAATGATTGCCTTCACACATTCTGTAAGGAAATTTGGATCTTCCTTTTTGTCTGGTGACTTCGTTTTCACTAGTTGACGGTGTACTCTCAACATGATCATCAGAGGTTGACAACACCAGATTGTGCAAGCGGGGGGACCAGTCCCTTAAGATCCGCGAAATGAAAGGACAATCTCGATGATAGTGGTCCCATTTCTAGATGAAACATGGAGATTTAGGTTTGGATGGTGCAGTGTGTGGATTTTCGCTAGACGATGTACGGTTGCCCCTTTTTTCCGTTGGCTCCTTCTTCTTCTTCTCCTTCCCTTTCTTCTTCTTCTGAGTTACTTGGTTTTTAGTTTTACTATCTTCACCAAGCAAAGAGGAAGAAGGAGAGGAAGAAAAAAACGAAGTAGAAGGTTGGGGGGTAACTCTAGTATCATCTAGTTGCTGATTTGATTGCTCAGGAATCATGTGCTTTGAATGACATAGGCCGAGAAAAGCCATACTGGCAGGCCAATTGTCAGTCCTGGGAGGGACAATGTGGCTATATGAGGTGCACCAACATCTCCCCAAGAAGAGAAAGGACCAGGATATCCTCCAAGGGGAAATCCTTGATTGGTGGACTCCATTTTCTCAACCTAAGATCAATGAAGTAATAGTGACATTATTCCCATTAAAATAAATTTTAGATGCTTTGACACAACTTGCTTTTTAAATTTTTAAGAGTCGAGAAGAAGCTAAAGATGATTCTAGTCGCCTTCGATTTTTAGTGAGCTTGAAGTGACAAGTGCTCATATGGACCTTTTCCTTTAAGGAGTCTGAAAAGGAACGAAAGAGACCACTCTGGAAATCTAGACAGAGGGATTACCAAACCAATCGCAAAACTGCAGAATACTTTTAACGGTACGACAACCAATCTTCCCGAATGTTGTGTTCAATGCATTGCGATCGATAGGGCGACAGAAACGGCTTCCTAAGGATAAAGGATATAGCCTATTGTGGTCTCCCAATATATACTCGATGGTACATGGGAGCACAAGTCCGTACTATCACTTGTCGTCTCAAAGAGGAGGAATCACCCAACCTACGATGAAAGTGACAGTTACGACGCTTTACGATGCCAGAATACATCTCTAGGATAGACTTCTAGATGTTGTGTGTTAGGTTCCAAAGCGTTTTTATGTTCATTGAATTTATTTTACAGTTGATCATTCTTAAGAAGTTTTCCTCTAAGGTTCACTGTGTGATGTAGATATACAAATCCTAAATATGCAATCTAAGATGATAAACAGTCGTTTACTCTTCTTTTTGCAATGAAAATCCTAGCTACTAGAGAAAGAGAAGCAAAATCCTTTCAACATAGAGCAGAGAGCACACACTAGATGCACTATCCTAAATCAAAATCAACAAGTAGTCTAAATGAAAATGCACATGCATGTATTTGTTTTCCGCTTTCTTCATGTATGAATGACAAAAAGAATGCTCAATACAAATCTGAATTATTTCTTCTTCCAAATTGACAATACTAATGATTTTCTTTTCATAAAAACGAAAGGGAGAAAAGATGACACTTTGCGATTTTGAATTGAAAACTATTTTCGACACTTGAAATACTACAAACTCAGATCAAATGCAAGAGTAACCGTGTAATCGACTATAAAAAAGAGGAGGATTCTTTTCTTTGACTGAAAAATGACACTTGCGAAACTTTCAAATCAAAAGACGACAGTTCGATTAAGTTACTATTTTGTAAAGGAGAACTGTAAATGGAAAAAAATACATAAAAACATTCACAATTCTTTGTACAATGGAGGCTGAATAATGCAAAGGAATGGGGTTTCCATAGTGGTTTATTGATCACAAACAACAAAAATCCTGAATAAAGCTAAAGACAGTGAAGAAAAAACCAAAATCTGGAGGCAGAAATAGTCTTACCTGATCATCGCACCTGTAACACAGGGAAACATGGATGCATCCCACCTACTGCACATGGGAGGTGCGATGCATCCAGTCTACCAAAAGGAGACAGTGCGATGGTCCAGGAATGAGACTTTAACTTGGTTTTTGGTCACAGTTTGCAGCTTAGTTCAGGGATTTAGGCTGAGCTAATGATAGTCAGTAAATACAAAGTATAGGGGTTGATCTAATGAGGTTACTTGAGCTACCTCTAGGGCACTTAGGATGTTTGCAAGTCAGTTGTTCAGTTCATAAACAAACCCAGAGATTGACTGAAGCAACGTTGATCTACTTTGCACTTGCATAGCAAATGCAGTTCGAAGGCTAGCTGGCTTAACTTCAGGCTCCGTCTGTAGTTTATGAAGCAAACAAATAGAGACAAGCAATCAAACTATTCGCTCCCCAGTGGAGTCACCATTTTGTTATCGGGAAAACTAGTGTCTATTCAGAGCTGCTAGTCCCACTAAGACAGGTAGCTATCTTAGAAACAAACAAACTAAAGTCACTTGTGTTTTCCTTTACGAGAGATAGATGAGAAAGAAGCAGAGAGTACCAACCTTAGTCTTTCGCTTGGCTCCTTGCTTGTTTCCTTTCCCCTTTGACAGAATCTCACCACTCCTTCCTTACTTGTCCCGCTTCAAAGAGCACCTGTAGAGTCAAAGCAGCATAATACCATCAAAGCATAGAGATCTATCACTGTAAACAATATAGGATCAGATATATATTGACCATACAAATGCATACATCAACAAAATATTCAGAGATACACAAGAATATGGAGGAAAACTCAAATAGCTTTATTGATAGAAGTAGTAGAAGAGAGAATTACAACCACTTGGTCTGACCCAATGCCATCCTCCCAGCATGAAAGCCCTCTTCACCTCATACAAAGCAAGATCACCCAACGATGTCTTCAAAGAGAAACGAATAGCACTTCCTTGTAAATTACAAAATTCTAGCCTTTGGATCTCTGGGATGAGGGATCCATATATAGATGTTTGTAGGGGGGTGAGTCAGCTTCTGGGATTTTGATTAGTGTCATCTCTCTGATAGTTCTTGGTTCCACTTGGAGATTTCATGATCTCTTACTCATCCTTGGGTGAATTCAGAGAGGCAAGTGTCAAATGAGTAGCTTCTAGAAGATTCTCAGGGTCTCCACCTAGAAAACTGGTTGTGCCATTTGTCTGCTCTCGCTCATCACACGCTACAGATGGGATTTCCGGTATGCATCACACTTTTTGCATGTGGCAGGTGAGATGCATCGCACCCTTAGCACTTGGCAGTTTGTATGGTCCTGCTTTGACCAGTTCTGAGTAGTTTTTCATGGAGAACTTCAGGGAGATGATGTAATCAGCTGACCTTGCTCCTTTAGGGTATGGAACAACACTTTTAGGGGCTTAGAAGCCCTTGTTTTATGGACATATATGATTGGGGTTACAGAGGCCAAATATCTCTATAACAATCATTATATTGAAATAATATGAAATTGTAAGAAACTGCTACGCTATAATGGATAAGAAGCAAATAAACACATGAAGACCAAGGAAAATTTTAGGGGCTAGTATTAGCAAGTGAGCTAATTTTTTTTATGTGTTTTCCAAAAAAAAAGATTTGCCAATTTCCATTTTCCTTAAAAACAATTCACCCAAATTTTAAATCATAAAATAATTTTACCTAAAAAATCACCAAAGTTTTACGGAGACTATATAAAATCATTATAAATTTGAATATTTTTACAAACATATCACTAAATTTTTTATATTTTGAATGTTAGGGACCAGTAAGATTTGCCAAGGTTTCTAAAATTTAAGATAAATTTCCATTCTTAAAATTTTCCCTGATGAAGACACAGTTTTTTTCCCGGTTCATCCTAATTTTGGACTAAGTCAACAAGAAATATTTCTTATAATAGATAATTTGTACAACAAACAGTTATTGGCTTGTGCACTCAGTTGTTGGTTGCCCATGCACTCAACTACAGACTTAGGCCTCTATGCACTCAGCTACAGAGCCTTGCCTTCTTTCCCAAAACCACAACTCACGAAGATACAATCATTCAATACATGATGTGATTCTTCAAGAATATCTCCTCCTTTATTATTCAACCCTATACATACTATTACATCAAGGGATATATCATCGAAATACCATTGTCCACATACTATGGACTCCCATAATACAAGTTACTATGGTCAAAAACCATTCATCATTTACAAAATTACATTCTTTTAACAAAAATGGAGGGGATTCGACCCACTCCGATGTCCATATACCACACAGTATATCTACTGTGTGGTCCACTTTTGCGCTCTATTGCTCCATTGCGTGGTCCACTTTGGTGCTCTACTACTTCACTACATAGTCCACTTTGCACTATGTTGCATCCTTTGCTTCGCACTCTGCTACCCATAATGCGGTCTTCAAAATCTATGACAAGTTGGGTTGTGCCCAACAGGTCCCCAACACTCACATCTGACTCGTCCCAAGTCACTCACTTGCTTTTCCTTTGATTTTTGTTGTCACACTTTTGTAGGCCTAGTTGAACTATCACAAAGTTTCTGTCACTTGCTTGTCCTTCTTGGGTGCTTCTCCCAACAATGCCTCTATCACATGCTATGTAGCCTTTTCCACGAATTATTTCTTCCTTTCTTGAATCTCCTGAAGCTTCTCATCCACTACTTGCGATAACTGGAGGGCGTTATCCTACCAAGACTGAGTCCTCTCTATCAAAATCTACTCCTCCTCCTTCAATTCGTCAATGTTTTTCTAGAGGACCTTACTCTCATTGGTCTTCACAATCCTCTAGGAGATTGGTAAGGTCTTCACATATGCCCAAATATCTTCTAACTATTGCTTCTTCTATTGCATTTCTTCCTGCAGATTCTATACATTTGGTTGTTCCTTAAGTGAAGTCCAAATTTGCAAACTTTCATCTAAGAGTTTTCCCCAGTCTACCACTGTTGCGGATATGCTAGCCATTAGAGTTTTTAGGTGAGTCTACCTCTGATATCTTACTTCCTACAATGTATTCAGCTGTAAATTCATTTGTAGCTCATTGATATTCATTTCGTATTTGAATTGCACTGCGAAAATTTTCTCCTTGTAGCCTTTCACTGCAAGGTCGAGCTTCACAAACTTGTCTTCTACTGGCTCTTCCTCTCAGACATCAAGGTATAGAATATCTTTGCATGTGGCTTTGAACACCTCCTTGATTTTTTGGTGTTCCTCTACCATTTGATCCTATTCCTAGATCATCTGCTCGAGCTTTTGCCACAGTGCAACTTGCTCTTTTTCTACTTGAATATCTAGCTGTGAGATATGTTGTTCACACAACTTCAACTCTTCAATTATCTCCATGTGCATATTGTGTAGTCTTGGAAATGGTACCACTACGATTTTCATATTGACATGCTTCCATTCCTTGACCTGAAGTAGTTCTGTAGAGTTGGACTGTACAGCTCCTGCAGGTATCTATGCTAACCTTGCTGCAAGCATAGGCTCTATCTGCCTTTCTACTCCAACCCTTTCCTCTATCTGTACTGGCTGTCTGACCATCTGCACCAATATCTTCAATTCTGTGATCTACTTTGCGACACTGGTCAGAAGTGAAACATAGAGATCTTCTACTCTGTTTTAGGATTATGTTGATGCTTCTTGCATCCTATCTCTAATATGATCTAGGTCCCCATCAGTAAGGATCATGATATCCTTTGTTTTATTTTTGTTCTACTTTTTCTTTTTCTTTGAGGTAGCTTCACCCTCTGCCTTCCTTTTTTCTATGATATCAGTGTTTGTCTCCTTCTGATTCTATGTTCTGCTCTTCTAGAGGATCTTGGTGACCCTCATCATGTAAATTTTCTTCTTCTGATTCATGCCCATCTTGATCCTTGTCATTGTCTTTTCCACTCGCTTTGTCGTGTTGCAAGGTGTCGTCCTCTTCTTTTGTCGCATCGTGTCCTGCTTCTGCCTCCAGCATAGTCATCCATTTCATAGCCCGTTTATGTACTAGTGCTAATAGATCATATTATGTGACTAAGTATGGCAGGGCATGCAATTCCTTCTTTATATCTCTTCACACTAGTATGTCCACTCTATGAAAATATGCCTTAAAAAATTTGTAACACCTATATACTAATCGTATAGGCTTGGTGACAAGTGAGGCTGTTGGTTCACTACCATATCAAAATACATATGATACAATACAAAGAACATATTGTTCTCCATTTCTCGTGATGGTTGGGTGGTAAACCATAGTGAGGCATACCGCGTGGCTTCACAGACATTTGATGCTGCAGAGGGGTACTTTGAATCCTACGGATCTCTCCATGCTAACATTGCAATAGTCGAAAGTAACCACACATAATGGAATGTGGTACCTTTCTCTTGGACTTCGTGGAAATCATCCATAAATTCCTTATGAAGCTATTCGACCTAGTTGTACTAAACCCTGTTGGCATATTTTACGGCTAAGGAAACCACCAACGCAGGAACTTCATTCGCCTGAAACTTTCTCATGATTTTTCTAGCCAATATGTGTGCTGTGAAGAACTCTACCCGGTCACTGATTGAATTTATGTTGTAGCCTCTTTTTACTTTTTCTATCCCAAACTTATTCTTTATAGTGTCCACTATGGTGCGGTCCTGAGCTTTTCTAGTGAACTCCTCTGCAGGGTTCTTCCCTTCGTACAGTAGTCTTGTGTCCTCCAAATCAACATTGGGTCTACATGGATATTATTTCCCATCCATAAGCATCCATCATGTACCAGAATGAGAAAATTATGAACACACGCCATGTTCCTCAGAGTTCTGCCGAAGTGTGACACATTTAACATGTTTAGTAGTCCTGACTATGCCAACTCATTTTTCCATTGTTGTGGTTGTAGCCCTGTTACTCCATTGTCTGGGTAGTACACATGTTCCAAATACCGGTCTCGTGTGACCTGAGGGTACTTCTTTCTATCATTAAGGTCATAATATATGAACTTCCACTGTGGTATTTTTCCATGTAATTCCCCAACAAATAGTATGTTTTTTGGTAGTATGGGTGTGAAGGTGCTGAAGTTTGCATCGTTAGAGTCTTTGACAAGTTTTTCATTTCGTTTCCTTGATGGAATGTATGGTGGTAGAGGAAAAAATGCTACACCCTCTGTTTCCATCTACTCTGCATCTGCTTCTTCCTCACTATCTATGACTTACTTGGGTTGTTGTTAAGGTTTGACAACTTTCTTATCATGTTTCTTCTTAGTTCTCTCTTTCTTGATTGGTTTCTTCCTCAGCGATCTTTGATGCTTTTGTGATGATGCTACTGCAGTTGATGCTACTACGGGCAATGCTACTATGGGTATCTCAACTGATGCTATGGGTGTACAAGTGGTTGTTGTGGTGATTTCTTCCATGACACCTTCTAAGCCTCTCTGATTGAATATGCACACAAATTCTTTAGTTGACAGGATGTTCATGTATAAATTATCTGCAATTTCTTTGCACTATCAGTACTCAAATTTTCGATTCAACAAACTATTTGATCTAGGTGGGTGGCGGATTTTTATAACAAATATGAAATTTGAACCCCATCATTAGATCAGAGCTTTTCAAGATTGTGTTCAAGTTGTGTTCATTAATTGCATGTCTATCATTCAATCTTTGCCAATATGTCCTCATAAATGAAACTTTCCACGTATTTTCCACTTTTAACAGTCATATTTATGTTTTCCAGTGAACTTCAATGCATCCCATAGTGTAGAAGCCATTTGTCTTACATCACAGATGATGGGCTCCAGTATTGTAGCAATAATGCTACAACTCCTCGAACTACCTTCTTTAATTTTATCAACCCGGTAGTTCGTAACAAACTTGGAAGCGACGGTGTTGTATGCACAAGTACTAGCTCTTGCCGCAACTGTCACTTGGTCAGCTGGCACAAGTCCGCTAGGGGCTTAAGCCAACCTCTATGAGCTCTTAGAAGAAGCTTTTTAACTGATGGATGAAAGCTAACTCAAAGGAAGCTAATCTACTTGCGGAAAGAAACTGAAAGCCAAAAAGAAACACAAACCCTACCAAACCCTAATTCTACCAGCTAGTCCTACTGACGCAAAGGAGAGCATGAAAACTACTGAAAGAGATGCCATTATTTCTATGAAGGTAAAATACATGTGTCTAGACTACCTCTATTTGAAGAAAACATCTTTTTGTATTTTTGACTAAGTTATTAGAATTATCATGCATGTGCTTTTAACTGGCTTTTCACTGTGCAGAGGTGGATCAAGGAGGAGAAATGCTTGGAAGAGGTCGGGAAGGTTCAGAGAGGGTCTAAGGAGTTCCTAACACCCTTCTAGAGAGTTTCACAAAGTTTGGCTGCCAAGAAACTGCGTTTATGAGCTTCTACAGGAAGTCTGCAGGGGTTCTACAGGATGTTCTGGGATTTCTACAGGATGTTCTGTAATTCTTCTACAGGATGGTTAGAAATGGGATTTTGGAGCATGGATGGAGGGAAAAAGGTGGAGGAATGAGTATGGATGTGAAATAGGGGTGTAGGGGAGTTCAAGACTTGGAGGATGGAGTTGAGGAGTGGCGCAAATGGTGAGATTTGTTCAAGGAGGGATGAAACGATGTTGCACAAGAAGATGAGGATCATGGCAAAGTAAGAGAATAAGGAAAATGTAAGGTAAGGGTTCTAAGTGAAGGATAAAATAGGTAAGTTGGATGGAGTATGTGCAGGTAAAGACGGGTAATAGGTACTCTGCAAGTGGTTTTTCAAACTGAACAAGCAAACACTTATAAAACCTATGACCTAGTTACTTTACTCTATTCTGACCTAAGTAACAACAAAAGGAAATGAACAACAGTTTATTCGAAATGAAATGCGTGAACTAACTTATGTCACTAAGAAATCATCAACTGAAGCATTTAAACACTACTAATATCAACATCTACAAAAGAGGATTCCAACACTAAGAATTGCATGGCAAAGCAAAACAACGTTTTTGTTGGCAACAAAGTCACATTGGTCCCAGCTCATGATTCCACTGAGGGGGAGGTGAGATCCAAGGTGTTTGGTAGCCTTTTTCTGAAGATCTTCCCTATGATTAACCTACCAAGCAAATCTGAACATGAAAAACCTTTTTAATCATCAAAAGCAACCTAAACAACAACACAATATTTAAATCTAAATAGCAGATTTTATTCTAAGAATGCAGCAAAGACACATAAAGGTAAACAAAGGAGGTACTGGGTGCTTGAGATGGGCCCGACCCCAAGAGCTACAGCCTCCTAAGAGAGATTTAGAGCTGGTGGAAAGCTGGATTCATCTTTATCGAGCAAGAAAAGAAGAGTTACATCAAAACTGTCCACAAGGGAAACTTGAAAATGTGCTAAAAGCAAAGCTAATCTATTGCCTAAAAATCGAACTACAGACTAGCTAACTCTTGCCTACAAAATGACTAACCACTAGCTAACCCAAATGAGGCCCTAAGCCTTCTTATCCGCATATAGTTCTCTAGTGCTCAGGCAAAAATCACGCGGCATACGTGTATGGTCATTCACGTGAAATTTAACCTTGCTAGATTTATGGCTTACCCCACCATTCCATTCGTTCATGCATTTCTTTAATTAGATTCATGCAAGAGAGGAACAAGTTTTAGTCACGTACCTGAAGTCAAATGGCTGCTGTGACCTGTCATTTGCTGCATGCACTGGTTTTTGTGGTTGTATGTGGCTTGGCTGCTAATTTTTGGTTGTTTTCCTTGTGCAGGTGTCCTCTGGCCAGATGCATGCTGCAGGAGTTCATTTCCACGCTCAGATCTGCACCCTCAAGCTGCTGCTTTTGAATTTTCACCGGATAGAAACCTGTTTTCGCCATTGCTCCCAAACGGTAAACCGGATCGATCTGAAACTTGCTGAGCACGTTCCTATCATCATTATGCATCTCCCATAGAAAAATTATGATCAATGGATGCACATATTTCGAGAAAAATGGAAAATGGCTGAAGATTTCAGAGATCAATTTCTCAGAAACCGTGCATCGGAATTGGCTGAAACTGCTTGGGTAGGCTACTATCACCCATGTGCATCTCCCCATGAAACAGGTTTTGAAACAGATGCACGGATATGGAGAAAATGCAAAAATGGCTGATGGTGATGGAGGCTAATTTCTTGGAAACCGTGCACCGGAATTGGCTGAAACTGCTCAGGCATGTTGCCATCACCCCTGTACAATTCCCCATAAAACGGTTTTTCAAATGGATGCATGGTTTTCAAGTTATGGAAGAAACAAATTCTGTTCTATGTATTTTTGCTTCAAGGCATTCTGCAGTTTTGTTGCATGGTAAGAAAAACTGAGCTTGGGTTGTGATGCAGGCATGGAGATGATGGAGGAGGAGTTTGAAAAGTGCAGGAGGACTTCTGAACCCTTGAGGAAGCTACCATGTTCGCCAAACCACCTTTTTGAAATCCATTTCTAGCTTCCTACAATTTCTATAGGAACTTCCTGTAGAAGCACAATGAGGTGGAAAAGATGATGGAAAAGGGTGAGGAATGGGAACATGGATGCTTGCAGGCATAACCAATGGATTCCAAGCTTTAGATCCCCTTCCAAAATCGAATCTAGCTCGCTTGAAGGTTCTACACGATGTTTCCTGTAGAAATATAGAACTTCCTCTAGAAGGCACAAAAACTGCTTTGTCTTTGTTTTGAGTGTTCCTCCTGAGCTGCAATGTCATTGCTGCAACTTGAAATTATTCAATGGAAATTAGATTTATTTTTCTTTTTATTTTTCTCCTTTTTTTTTTGAAAAACAACTAGGGCACCTCATGGAGGTTTTCACCCTAATTGGCTGCCTTGGGCGCCTCCAAGGGAGGTTTTCACCCAGAGATCTTATTCTCTTTTCTCGTTTTTCCCAACCCATTGACCGCCTCATGGAGGTTTTCAATCAATGAGCCAATCTAAAATGCCTACGAGGAGGTTTTCACCTTAGATTTCTATATTCCTCTTATTTTCATTTTTTTATCTTTTTTTTTCCTACCCTACCCTACTTGAAAAACAAAATAATTCTCAAGTATAAGAGTACTTCCAATGGAGCCATGTGCACATCGATATTAGAGACAAGATGATGTGAAGGCTCGAAATGCATGCTCTGACAGGTATCCAGTTTTCAGAGACCAAATGATCTGACTTTGAAGGGATGAAACATAGCTGAGGAAGAGAGTACTGCTGCAACTTAATGACTGTCTGGAACCATATCTCAATATAGCTTTGATATCCTTGGTCCTTTTGCTGATTTGGATCATTCTTCATGTCACCTTCCATCATGACTTTCTAATATTCCTCTTTTTGCTGATCTTTCTATTGAATACATGGAAGATTTGATGGTAACCATGAGGGAACTCTCTCGATCTCTGGTTTTGATGCCTTTTCTTCATCAAGTGTAGCCCATGGTTCTTTTATCTTTTCTTTTGAATCTTCTTTTTCCTTTGTTCCTTCAATGTTGTCAATATAATCTCTGTTTTGCAATACTCTTCCTGAGCTATGGTGAAGATCATCGAGCTCAAGAGGAGTCACTTGGACATGTTGTGCCTCGACTTTGCAATTGGGTTGAGCTACTCCATTGTATGGCCTTGGAAATGGTGGTATGAGTAGTTGAGTGGGGGTGTAGATTTGAGATGGATGTGGATGGGGTTGTGGTTGGGTAGGCATTTGGGTTGCCTTGGTGGAGTAGGAGGCGATGGTTGTGGATGAGCAGGTGGTGGAGGAAAAGAAGCAAGAGGAGTGTTGTATTGGGGCCTCCACCCCTGATGAGGTGCATTCCACTAAGGCTGTTGCTGAGCATAAGAGTGAAACGAATAAGCAGCTAGTTGGGCATAGTATGGATCTGTGAAGGAACAAGGAGGAGGTGTGAACCAGGAAGGATGAGCAGGGGGACCCCAAGAAGGCATGAAAGTGGCTTGATAGGGGTCATAATAGGTCTCGGATGTCCCTTGCAGTTCCCGCTGGTAAGATCTAGGTCCATGTGGCCTCCTTTGGTTCAGATAATAGAGTGGTTCAGTGGCTCCTTTTACCCTCTGATATGCAGCTTTGATTCCAGGCAAGGAAGGGCACTGATTCGTAGGATGGTATTCTTCACAGACGAAACACACTTGTAGGGAGTGCATTGGACATTCGTTCCTAGGATGCTTTCTAGTGCACCTAGGACAAAAGATGACCAAAGCCCTCTTGGCTTCCTCTTGCTTCTTTTGGATCCATAGGGTATCCAATTGCATGGCAAGAAACTGCCTCATATCACTCTTGAAATCTTCGATCTGATTTGCAAATTCATTTTTGGATAAGGTACTGCTCCCAACATTTCTGCTTGTAGCCATTCGCTCCAGAGGAATGTTTTCTTCTTCTTCTCCCCTAGAGGTTCTTTAAATATGCCTTGATGTCCACCTAGGGCTTCTTCTTAATCACAGCCATCGAAGAAGAGAGAAGGTTGGTTGTGTGAAGCAGTGGGGGGTGTTGTGCAAATATTTTTCTAATTATCTCTACTCCTACAAGGCATGAAATGAAATCTTTTTGGTTGATTTTTTTTTGCTTTTTTATACTTCTACCTGCAAAACTGAAATAGATTGAACTTCAACTAACTATCTTGCTAAAATGAAAATGCGGAATTGAAATGAAAGCAGGAAAGGACTAATCTATTTTGCTCAAATGAAATTGCAGGAATGAAATGCTAGGTTATGCTTGCAGAAATGAAATTGCGGAATTGAAATGCTAATCTATGAAAGCGGGAAATGCTAATCTACTTTTGCATAAACGAGATTGCATAATGGAAACGAAATAAACTACTTAGCAGAAGATTGTAGTGGAAAATAGAAGAAAAGTGACAATCACCAATACTCTGACACTTCCCCGGCAACAGCGCCAAAAATATGGTGGGCTCCAGTATTGTAGCAATAATGCTACAACTCCTGGAACTCCCTCCTTTAATTTTATCAACCCAGTAGTTTGTAACAAACTTGGAAGCGACGGTGCTGTATGCACAAGTACTAGCTCTTGCCGCAGCTGTCACTTGGTCAGCTGGCACAAGTCTGCTAGGGGCTTAAGCCAACCTCTATGAGCTCTTATAAGAAGCTTTTTAACTGATGGATGAAAGCTAACTCAAAGGAAGCTAATCTACTTGCGGAAAGAAACTGAAAGCCAAAAAGAAACACAAACCCTACCAAACCCTAATTCTACCAGCTAGTCCTACTGACGCAAAGGAGAGCATGCAAACTACTGAAAGAGATGCCATTATTTCTATGAAGGTAAAATACATGTGTCTAGACTACCTCTATTTGAAGAAAACATCTTTTTGTATTTTTGACTAAGTTATTAGAATTATCATGCATGTGCTTTTAACTGGCTTTTCACTGTGCAGAGGTGGATCAAGGAGGAGAAATGCTTGGAAGAGGTCGGGAAGGTTCAGAGAGGGTCTAAGGAGTCCCTAACACCCTTCTAGAGAGTTTCACAAAGTTTGGCTGCCAAGAAACCGCGTTTATGAGCTTCTACAGGAAGTCTGCAGGGGTTCTACAGGATGTTCTGGGATTTCTACAGGATGTTCTGTAATTCTTCTACAGGATGGTTAGAAATGGGATTTTGGAGCATGGATGGAGGGAAAAAGGTGGAGGAATGAGTATGGAGGTGAAATAGGGGTGTAGGGGAGTTCAAGACTTGGAGGATGGAGTTGAGGAGTGGCGCAGATGGTGAGATTTGTTCAAGGAGGGATGAAACGATGTTGCACAAGAAGATGAGAATCATGGAAAAGTAAGTGAATGAGGCAAATGTAAGGTAAGGGTTCTAAGTGAAGGATGAAATAGGTAAGTTGGATGGAGTATGTGCAGGTAAGGACGGGTAATAGGTACTCTGCAAGTGGTTTTTCAAACTGAACAAGCAAACACTTATAAAACCTATGACCTAGTTACTTTACTCTATTCTGACCTAAGTAACAACAAAAGGAAATGAACAGCAGTTTATTCGAAATGAAATGTGTGAACTAACTTATGCCACTAAGAAATCATCAACTGAAGCATTTAAACACTACTAATATCAGCATCTACAAAAGAGGATTCCAACACTAAGAATTGCATGGCAAAGCAAAACAACGTTTTTGTTGGCAGCAAAGTCACATTGGTCCCAGCTCATGATTCCACTGAGGGGGAGGTGAGATCCAAGGTGTTTGGTAGCCTTTTTCTGAAGATCTTCCCTATGATTAACCTACCAAGCAAATCTGAACATGAAAAACCTTTTTAATCATCAAAAGAAACCTAAACAACAACACAATATTTAAATCTAAATAGCAGATTTTATTCTAAGAATGCAGCAAAGACACATAAAGGTAAACAAAGGAGGTACTGGGCGCTTGAGATGAGCCCGACCCCAAGAGCTACAGCCTCCTAAGAGAGATTTAGAGCTGGTTCAAAGCTGGATTCATCTTTATTGAGCAAGAAAAGAAGAGATACATCAAAACTGTCCACAAGGGAAACTTGAAAATGTGCTAAAAGCAAAGCTAATCTACTGCCTAAAAATCGAACTACAGACTAGCTAAATCCTGCCTACAAAATGACTAACCATTGGCTGCAAAATGACTAACCACTAGCTAACCTAAATGAGGCCCTAAGCCTTCTTATTTATACAAATTGAGGACCCCAACAGTCCTCCTAAACTTTAGGGACTCGGCTGCCCAAAACTTGTAGTTAACAGCAGTCTTACTTGACTTGCTTGGCTGCCCTTGTGCTAATTGATTTGGTGGCCCTTGAACTCCGAGCTAATGGTGGAGAATTCGAGGTAAGGGCCCATAAATGAAGGGAACACCTTCCTAAAAATACTCTCCACGAATTTGGTTGCCAAGTGCTCATTTCAACCATTGATTTTGTCTCTAAATTGACCTAAAAGGCTACACAAAGCACACATTAGACTTGTTGGCATAATGACTAACCCAATTCACTCTATTAGCATAAATATAATCAAAAACATGCAATAAACTAATGAGAATGGTGGATTAAGTCAAATTAGGAGGTTGAATGAACCCAAATAATTATCCATTTTTGGGGCTCATCAACAGATCCTATGTACTTCGACATAATCTAGATTGTTGCGAAGTAACTTCCTACGTCGAAGTTCTTTCGACAACATAGTTTATCGTCTCGTGCCCACTTTCAACTATAGGTGGCACTAAGACTATTGTCCTTTCTTCCTCAGGGTGAAGCTGTAGGAGCAGGGCTGTCCCTATACAAATTCAATCTATTTCCATTTACTTTTCCCTTAATCAATTCTCCATTTAACTTTTATAACTGAACTGTGCCTCCATCAATAATATGCTTAATAATATATGGTCCTAGCTAATTTATCTTGAATTTTCCTAGAAATTGTACAAAATTATTGTCATAGAGGAGAACAAAGTATCCTACTTGGAACTTCTTCTGATTAATATGCCCATCATGTCGGTCCTTTTCTCTTTATTTTTGTACTTTCTCATGGAATCCTGTTATAAATATGTCTTCTTCCAAATAAATCAACTAGGACATTATTTCCTTCATTATTCCAGGGTCTGCCATATTTGTAAAAGTTTCAATCCTTAGCCTAGGGACAATGTATTCCATGGGAATCACAACTTCTGCCCATAAATGAACATGAAGGGTGTTTGACCTGTCAACTTCTTGCATGTAGTTTTATAAGCCCATAATACTGCTCGAACCCTAAGGTCCCAATCATCTCTGTTTATATTGCATACCTTAGTCAGTGCATTCTCCAAAATATTATTGAATGATTCCATAGTTCCATTGGCTTGAGGGTGATAAGGAGTACTCTTTTTTGTGATAAACTTGAAATTCCCCAGTGAAAGCTTCAATAATATTGCTCAGGAAATGCAAACCTTGGTCACTCATCAAGATCTTTGGATACCCAAATCTAGATAGTATGTACTCAAAAATGAACTTTGCAACAATATTTACACTACAATCCCTTACTGGTTATGCTTTGGCCCATCTTGTCAAATAATCAGTTGTAGTAATTATGTACCTTGCACCAGTCCTCCTTCTATGTGGATTCGTAGGTCCAACAAAATCAATAGCCCATTTATCAAAAAACTGCAATGTAACCTATGGTAGTAGTAGCATCTAATCTCTTCTTGAAGGTTTTCCTATTCTTTGGCACACATCACAAGAATTTCAATACTCCTTTTCATCTCTACGTAGTGTAGGACACCACAATCATGCTCTCAAAATCTTTTGTGCAATAGCTTTTACTGCATAATGTCCACCAACTGCAGCCTCATGAGCCTATCTTAGAATGATTTTCCTTTCATGTTCAGGAACATACATGTGTAGTGTCTCACCTGGTCCCAATTTATATAAGTGTCCTTCTACGAATGAAAAATCAGTTGCCTTCACCACTAATTATTTCCTCTCCTTCATATTATATTATGAAGGAGCCATTCCTATGTTCAAAAACTGAATAATGTTTGCAAAATGGCCATCCACAATTCTGATTACAAATAACTACGCATCAGAGAGATTATATTCTATGATGGCTCATTCTTCACTTATTTCTAATAGTCACAAATGGTCAGGTACTCCATTCAGTATTCCTAGTGTAACAATGATTTCAAAATCATATTCCTAAAATAACAATAACCATTTGCAAACTTTTCCTCCTAAGACAAGATTATTAACCAAATACTTTAGTGCAGAATGATCTGTAAATGTCTTGAAATGTGATCCCAACAAATAATGTCTAAAATTTTGCAAGGCATATACCATTTCCAATCCTTACCTTTCTGTAGTTGTGTAATTCTTCTCTGCTTTAGATAGTTTACTACTTGCAAAAGCTATACAATGATGAATTTCTCTTGCACCAAGTTGTCTTTTGACATTCTTCATCCCATCAAAAAATGACATTTTTCTTCTATAATTTTTCCATAGGCGCAGTAATCTAAGCACATCCTTTGATAAAATTTCTGTAATATCCTATATGTCCCAATGTAGTGTGAGGCTGTATTAATTTCTTTGGTGGAGGTAAGTTTACAATCATATCGATTTTCATGGGATCCGCCATCAATCCTTGCTTGCAAAAAATATGTTCCAAAAATATACCAAAAGGCACACAAAATATACAGTTCTTTAAGTTCAGGGAAATCTGATACCATCTACATGTATCAAGCATAAGTATTAAATATCCAGTATGTTTGATTAACAACCCAAATACTGTCCAATCATCAAAATATAATTCTAGAAATTTGTGGGTATATTCTTTGAAAGTTGTGACCACCACCCTTGAAAATATACGAGGGGCATTCTTCAGTCCAAAAGGCATCACTGTGTATTGATATGAACACCATTCTGTAGCAAAGGTTGTCTTATGTCGATATTTAGGTGTGATTATAATATGAAGATATCTTGAAAATCCATTTGTAAATGAATCAACTTCCTGCCCTCCTATGTTGGCTAGTACTTCATCTGTGAAAGGGGAAGAGAAAAGATCATGTAATCATGCATCATTCAACTTCCTCAAGTCAACACAGATCCTAATTTCACCTTGAGTTTTCTTTTCTTGTACCACCACAGGACTTACCCTTTCTTATTCTTCCACATGTTCTATGACTGATGTTGCTATCATGTTATCCAAATCAATTTTTAATTTCTCCTTATACTTCGGATTCAATCTGTAAGGTCTTTGCTTGACTGGCTTCGCCTCAGGCTTAAGGGGAGATTTTCATAACTCCTAAATCTCTTACTATACCCTTCATTTCTGAAAACTTAGTGGGAAACAAATCTTGATATTTATGAAGCAATTATGTAACCTTGTTGACTCTCTCTTCATCCCAATATCCTATAGTTGCAAACTCTAGTGCCTCTTCTGATCCTATATTTACCTTCTTTGTCTTTCCTTGCTTTGTTATATCTGGTATCTCTAGCTCAGGTCCATTGACTTCAAGGTTTCCTTTTGATTCTGCTATGCCAATTTTGTGAGGATATTCTTCTTCTTCTGCAATAAGGTTATAGAATTCTAGTGCATGTTCTATCTTCTCAGCCCAATCAAGTTTCTTCCACGTACTTGTAGTCGTATTCTCAAAAATCTTCTTCTTAACTGTCTAAAGGGCTGAATCTATATATGGACAATCATCTTCAAAGCTAAATGTCAATATAAACCCATCAACCATATCTGCCCAACTCAAAGTACCATGTCGAAGCTCTGTTTCCAGGTACCAATTTTGAGGAATTGTCTCCAATTTATGAATGAACCCATGTACCCATTCTTGTTGTGGAATCTCGTTCCATGATGTAGTACATAACTGCATATGCTCCTTGTGACTAGTTTCACCATCATATTTCAATTCCATCTCTATGTTTATCTGACCAAATATTATCCACATCAACCTTTGACATTCTTGCCAACCTCCTATATTCTTCTTATCTGTACCCCACCATATAGAAAGAGTAGCTTTTAGGGCTATATCCAAAGTTAAGAATATTTGAATTTATAAAACCTATTCCTCATAATTATGAAGAAATTTATTCACATCATCCAGCCTATCATAAGAAGGTAGGTTACATACCTCAGATGTCATGTAGTGAACTAATTTAGTAACTCTTACACAACGCCTTCTAGATACCTCATGTAACCTGTTCTACCAATTCTCCAATTATTCTTCTAAATTTGATGTACACGAACTTTCATGCTCCCAAGTTAACTTTCCCTCTACAGTACGATTAACAAAATATTGTCCCTTTGCTGTCAATTGATATCAGTTGCATATTACTCTTCTCTAAGTAGCTTTGTATATATTTCTGCTTCTAATGGATCCAAGGGAACAATTACCCTCATGTCATTTCCTTCGAATATCATTTGCCTCTTCTTTATATTAATTATAGCCATATTATCAAATGTCCAGCCATGTCCAAGCAATGTACGATAAGTGTTACTATCATCAATGATCTCTACTACTTCAAAGTCAACAGTAGTGTGAAATACTTCAATATTCACTATTACACCTAGTAGTATTCCTAAGGGGAAGATATATTTCTAATTTTCCATTTTTAACGAATAGGTGATCAATGTAGCTTCAACTTATCCATTAATTCCCATGTATTCTTTGTCAAAACATTAGCATTAGATCCCAAATCCAGAACAACTTGATCCATCTCATATTCTCCTATTTTCACACTAAGCCTCATTTCTCTTCCAATTCTCTTTTGTTGATGAAAATTATTCATTGCGTGTATCTCACTTCACGGTGTTTCTTTTGATGCCAAATAATCTATCAACTATTGAAGCCCTTATACAACCTTTTGATCTCTTAAAAATTTCATACACATTTACAAAAAAGACTTTAAAGTACCTCCTTGATTTGTTGAATCCTAGTCCTCCGTTGGAGCTCGATCCTGTGTTGAGGCTTGGTTCTGCATCGAACTTGATTCTGTGTCGAAGCTAATGATACATCGCAGCTAGTTTTCTCCTTTGGCTGCACACTAGAGGTCGAAGCTCCAACATCCATAAAGCTTTGATTTGCTTATATAAACACTTCTTTTTAATTTTGAATATAAAAAACATGAGCTTTCTCAACAATTTTTGTAACCCATGAAGTTTTAGATTTGTTGTTTCCATTTTCTTTATCAATATCGGCCGCAACTTGACTTCTAGTAACAATACTAATTCATGGTTCGTCATTCCTTCCTTTTGTGGTCATCGTTTGAATATTTTGTGTCGGCTACTGATTCCTTTTTTCTTACATTTTTTCCATAAGTATAGGGAATTATTCAATTACACGGTCAAAAGATTTACAGTACTTACATGTCGTAGTAGGGTTCTGACAATCTCTCACAAAATTACCAGCCTGGCCGTATTTATAGGAAATAATATGTCCACATCCTCGACCAGCTATAACACCTCGACCTCTTCCTTAGAAGCCTTCTCGACCACCACGTTGTCCACTTCCTTTGTGCCCGTGTTCTTGTTCTTGCATTCTATAAGTGTTAGCATTGCTCTCCATCATTAGTTCATATTCTCAACAACTGTTCTCATCATGTCCTACTAATTTACAAAATTTGCAATATATGTTCCTTGGGGTCTTCACATTCTTCTACAAAAGGTAGAATTATTCTGAGTGATATTGGCCTCTGGTCTTGCGTATCTCGCACCATAGGCAAGATCTTGCATGTAAGGGATTCAATTCCCCACTATCCATGTAATCCCTAAAGATATGACATTGTTCTTTATAATGTCTGGGCCTCTAGTCTGCACTTTGTAAATCATCCTTCTTCTCTGACTTCTTTTCTCTTCTTGATATCTGATATCTGCGGGGTTAGGTTGACCAGTTGACTCTAAATCTGTTGCATACCTAGATTAGTATCTCCTATTGGCGAAGCTTCCAACTTCATCGTAAGCCGCAAAGGTTTGGATTGACTTGTTATCTTTTGTTGCATCAATGGTAGTATGATTTATGGTAACAATGCAACTATAAACCATTCTTGATGTTGTTGCGAAGCTATTTAAAGCTCACTTGGTCTAACAATTCCTTAAATCTTTGATCAAATTCCCAAACAGACTCAATAGGTTTTTGTTTATTTCTTTTAACTTAGTGATGCACTGTGACTCAAACTTTGGCTTATTAAATTCTCTTATCAATACTTCTTTAATATCTGTAAATGTTCTATTATACTTATTCGAATACTTCATATACCATGTTCGATCTCTATCTCGCAGCATCGTAATGAGATGCGCTTTCTTTATAATTTTATCATTGATCTACTTCATGGTCCATACGACTTTATGTAAAAACCAAAACTTCTTTGGATCCTCCCATCGAGTTACTTTGAGGACAAGCAACTTAATATCATCAACCATATTTTTTCTTGGAGGGGGAGGGGTAGGGGGATGCATAAGGGGAGGGGCATGGGGGGTGAGAGAGGGGTAGGGATAAAACCAAAAAACCCTATCTACTACTAGATTCTGGCTTCGATGAACTTTCAGGCTGGAAGGGTCAATACTACAGAGTTACCTTGGGTTTCTTAGGGAGACTTTCTTCACTTTCGGATTCACTCAAAAGAGGGATATAGTTAGTTTCTTTGAAATTCTTTGGATATTGGCCACACAATCTCTTTCAGTGTCTATTCTATATCTTTTTCCACTTCGCATTGTTCCAATATCTTTTGTGGATCTTTTGCCAAACATAAGTAGTTTAATAATCTAATTTCATTCATAAAACCCTTTTCACACAAAAACATCTTAATTCAGAGTTTTGGAGAACTCAAGTATCTACCTCACAGTCCTTTGAAGAATTGTCATTCTGCTTCGTTGTAGGACACAGTCGATCCTACCGTGAACTTCGTAATGAATCCTCCCAAGATTCTATCAATCCAAAAATCAACACCTCTTGAAATCCTATTGTCAGTGCCCTTGAGTCATTGTATTAGTTCAGGAGTCCACTCCTTAGGTTTGTCTCCTTCAAAACAATATTTTCTTTCAGTTCAAACATGATATCCAATCATACAGCTCAACATGAAACAAAACGAATAAAATCTCGTAATTTTTTTTTC